>PISX010012452.1:37132-60792 GCA_004024625.1 Mellivora capensis | reverse complement strand
TTCAAGGCTGTCTTACCCAAGCTTCTTCTACTTGACTTTACCTACTGCCTGCAGCTCCCGGGAGCCCCTTTTCCTGGTCCCATGGTTGACCCTGAGCTCTGCTGCATACTTTGCATGACTAGGTATTTTGTGGACAGACTGCCAAGGGAAAAGAGCTTGGGAATGCGGCTGCAGCTCTAGCCCTCGTGGCTGGTGCCAAAGGTGTATTACTAGATCTCGCTGGAGGGAAGCCGGGAGAGAGCTGTAAGCTACACTCTGCAGGGGCCCCTCCTCCTCCTGATCCTTTGATGCAACAGAGACATGTTCTTGCTGCCTTTTCTGTCCAGATGTGCTGCCTCATTCCCAGTCCACCTGGATGGCAGCCAGGAGCAAAGGTGGGAAAACCAAGAGTGACCCACTGATGTATGGCTTCTCCTTGGGTCTTGCCTTGCCTGTCCAGTCTGTATATTATTCCCCACTTTTAGGAGTCATCTTCACGTCGTTGCTTTACGTATTTTGTGCGAGACTCAGTTGTAATCAGAGCCAGCATTAGGGGACGGTGTCTTTACGCCATTTTGATCAGTCCTGATTTTCTGCCTGGTGATCCTACACCACATTCGCTTTTTCCGTAGTGGACTCCAAAAGGGCTTGGAAGGGCTGCACCCATCAGATACGGTGGTGTGCCACCTCTGTGTGGAGGTACCTCTTGCTTGGTGATACCCTTAAATCCTAATGAGGAATCCTGGGAATAAACATGCGTTAAATATTCCCTTCACAGGTAGCAAGAGGGAGGACTTCGTGTGATGATCAGATTTCTGAAGGGAGGGGCGAGGCCCCCCACACACACACACAATTGAGTACAAGTGAAGGTCTTCCTCCAACACATGCCCACGCCTTGGACATGAAAGCGTACAGCCACAACCTCCCACGAGTTTGCCTTTGAACATATCTAAGAGGCATATATATTTAAACATCCCGATCTGTCTCTTTCAATTTCATGGTGGCCCCTGATGTTTGGGAGGGAAAAAAAAGAAAGAAAGAAAGAAAGAAAGAAAGAAAGGAAAGGAAGAAAGAAAGACAGACAGACTTTTGCAAAGATATTCTTTATAGGTATTATTCAAAGGACCCAACGAAAACCAACCTTCAGCCAACAGCAGGAGGGGAGACATCTGTGCCCTGTCCTGCCATGCTGGCTGGCTTTTTCTAATGCCACATGCAGGCACGGCAGATTCCAGAAGCCCCACTAGGCACACACCTGCAGACTCCAACACGCTAAGTCCTCCTGTAACTTCAGAAGATGCCTCTCCTTACGAAACCAGCAACCAGCATTCCATTCGGCTACCCAGGCCTCCGCTGGAGTGGAAAATGGGTCTCGGAGGCTGCTCCTCTCTCCCACCTGGAGTTATTTTTAGAGCTTGTTAATATTGAAGAGCCTCTTAACGAATTTCAGTGTTTTCCTGCACAAACCTGTTCTGCGCTTGCCTTGCCAAATGAGCCCCCGAAGCCAAGTGCTGTAAATCATTCCCCCGTTCTCCTCCGACATGTTTGCCAAGGGCATGGTGTGCTCTCCCAGAACCTGTCCAGCATCCCTGGGTCATGAGGGGTAACGGAGAAGTAGTGGAGAGCGTCAGCCCAGGATGTGTCAGCCTTACCCAAGGCCCCCGATGGCCCAGAACTTGGCCACAATGCCAGAGGCTCAGCTGTTACTGCTCTCTTAATACCTCATTTGCCTTTCAATTTGGTCAGCACACAGCCCAGCGCTGAGAGCGCACACCGCGGGAGCGTGCAGTTGGGACAGACAGCAGGAGGGGAGACGGGCTGCTCCAGAGCCAACGGGGCTCAGTCAATTACACAACCCAAATATTTGTCTTTGCTTAAGCCAGTTTGTAGTTCCCAGGAATAGACACATCCTTTCCCACAGTCCTGCTGCCTTTCCTTAGGCAGAATCTCCAGTCCTTTAAAGCATTTCCATCGCTTGGGGTGGTAAAAGCTTGGACTTCACAGCTCGTTAAACGTTGGTGATGTTGTCAAGATTGGCATGCAATGCAAGCAAGAGATAAACTAATTAGGACTCAGTTGAACAAAAAAAAAAAAAAAAAAAAGTTTTGGACTTTGTCCTTTAAAAAAAAAAAAAAAGACTATTTGATTTGGAATGAATTCCTGTGTTGATTAAAAATGAGGAACACAACTAGCAGATTCTGGAGCTTTTCCCAATCAGTGGTAGTAGCTTTTTAAAGATGAGGTGGTCTTGTTGGACGAGGTAGGAGGGTTGGAATAAAAATACGGTAGTTCCTTCAAGACACACTTTATTGCGCTAGAGTCCACGGCAATGAAATTAGACTGGGTGTAAATTTATGATGGGCCAACGCCTCTGGGATTGCACACCAGACTTTTCCAAACACAGGATGCATGGCTGAACCCTAACCTGGGAACCCCAGCATCAACCTACCCCCACGCCAGTCTCAGTGTGGTCCAACCCAACCACAAGGGCTACGTGGATGGGTCTTGGAACCAGCACACTGGAAAAAAAAAATCTGAGTTAATTTCATGTAAGAAAATGAACACACTGTTCAGAATGTCCATATTGATATGCATCCCAAATACTGAGAGCTTTCTCTACAATAATGAGTCAGCACCTTTGGGCCCATCCTTTTTTTTTTTTTAATGTATCCTGCAGAGATCAAACATGCAGCTGACTGCTGGGGGCTCATGCTGAGTCCAAAATTCACACCCCACTCCATCAGCCACCCTGAGATGCTCACTTTTTTTTTTTAAGATTTTATTTATTTATTTGACAGAGATCACAAGTAGGCAGAGAGGCAGGCAGAGAGAGAGGAGGATGCAGGCTCCCCACAGAGCATAGAGCCCAATGCGGGGCTCGATCCCAGGACCCTGAGATCATGACCTGAGCTGAAGGCAGAGGCTTTAACCCACTGAGCCACCCAGGCGTCCAAGATGCTCACTTTCTATATCCATATATGATGCAAAGAAGTGATTTCAGTGGAATATTCTCACTGACGAAGCATTTGCAAATACTTTTGATTTTTTTTTTCCTTTTCTGCAATGGTCCTCAAATTTCTGTGGGCAGATTTCTGTATATGGTGTATAGTCCCCAAACCATATGTCCTATATATTTCTCGAGTGATAGGAAAGGATATTCAAGGACAATTTTTACAACCCTGATTCCAACCGTATGCATTCATTTTGGATGTGGCTAATATTTTACCGTGGATCAAAAAATTAATATTTAATTCTTTGTTCCCTTTATGAACTCAAAGTGATAAAATTCAGTGGGCTTCGGTCAACATTAAGTGATAAGAATGTGAAGGTATTTCACAAAGAGGAATTTCACAAAGAGTAGGTACTCAACACCTGCTAATTTAATGGAAATTTTATTTTATTTTTTTAAGATCACAAGTAGGCAGAGAGGAAGGCAGAGAGAGAGAGGAGGAAGCAGGTTCCCTGCTGAGCAGAGAGCCCGATGTGGGGCTCGAGCCCAGGACCCTGAGATCATGACCTGAGCCGAAGGCAGAGGCTCAACCCACTGAGCCACCCAGGCGCCCCTGGATATTTGATTTTTATATGCATGCTCTAAACCGTTTAAATAGTACATGGAAATTCACTTTGTCATCCTAAATTACTCGTCACTGATTTTTTTTTACCTTAAATCTTCTGGTTTTTTGTTTTTTGTGTTTTTTTAGGTTCACAATAAGATTTATGTTGGAATTTAACTGCGGTGGCTAAAAACTTAATCATTGATAGTGTTAAGCGAACCTCAGGGCACTTTTTCCTCTTAATGAACACTGACAACTCTCTAGAACGTAATGATGTTAGAAAAATATCTTTGTCCCATTAATAACTCCACCAACCACAGAGCCATCTGGACTCTACTCCAGAAACCTTTCCTCGCAAAAATTTCTTTAATAGCCCCAACCTGGGAAATGTCACGGATTTTTCCCTGATAGGGCGGAACATATGTCCTATTTCTTTCCTCCTGAGTCCCTTGACAGTTCCATAAATCGAAAGTTACAGAAGTCACAATTGCACGCAACCCATGACAAATACACTTTACTTTCTAATGTTACGGATATTTATTTTTCTTACTTTATCGTCCCTTCAGTGCTTGAGTCGGGGAATCGGATTTGTACATCCATGCTGGGAATTCAAACCCTTTTTCTAGATTTCAGAGAACTCCTGAGTTGGATGTAGTTTGAATTCACATCCATCCAGACCTTTCCTTAGGGAATCTCAACCCTCCTGCAGAGGGTTTTGGAGGGATTTTGCAAAAAGTGAAACATCTGATCTACTCTTGGTGATTTTTGAGTTCATGTGTCTGAGTTGGGGCTTTATGAGGGGTTTAACATGTGACGACTTCACATCCTTCCTCCCCAGGTTATAAGCAGAATATACGGCAAAGTCCGAGAACTTTGCTGAATCAGCGAGAAGTTGTTTCCTCATTCCCTGTTGACCATATTCAGTACAAAGAGAGATTTGGACGATGGTGCTCTAAATCACTCCATAATCCAAATATACCTCTGAGGGCTTGGGGCAGTCTTGCATCCATCCGTAAGACAAAGAGTATCTTGATTTCCCTTCTACAGAAATGAACTGCTGGGCACGCAGGTATCTCTTTGATGTCCACCAAGAACTCATGGTTTTGGCAAAGTTTTCTTCCATTCTACCCATGAGCAAACCAAATCCCCCAGACATTTAGCAACTTCAAAAAGTGATACAACACATGACCAGTGGAACTGACATGGGACTTGGGCCCTCTTGTTCTCAACTAGATCCTCATTTCCATCACCCCGTATTGACTTATATGCTGAATTCTATAGACTATCACTCACACTGGCATCTGAAAACAAATGGCGCCATTTACTTTTGCATAACAAAAGTTGGGTTTCCAGTTGGGGTTATTAGGGCACACGTAATTGAGCACACGGGTGGGCGAGTCTCCTAATTTGCAACTGGATAGTGGCTGAGAATTCAGGTGGAAGTTCTGGGAAATTAGTACAAACATAACGGAGAAGATAGATCCGTTAAGAAAAAGAGCATGTTTGCAATGAAGGGTTTCCTGTTGACTGTACACTGTACGTATAGAATTATTAATAGTATTGCTAGTGCTAACATCAGTGACTAACCTACCTACTATCCCAAAGGCAGTTGTCTTCATTGAGAATCTGTGACTGATGCCCCAGCTGCCAGAGACCGCCCCCACTACTTCATCTATCCTTTGATGCCATTGCCCCTTGAGGTTTTAAATTCAACAGATGAAATTTCCTCAGATACCATCGATTCCTTGAAAGTTGTCAGGGGTTCTCTGGCCCCATTTGTAATGGGATTTTTCTTGCGTGTCACTCCCATTTTACGAATAGCACAGAGCTCTTAGTGTCTACTCTTCATCTCACCATTTGCCCCAATGGTTCCTTTTACAACAGCTCATATGTCTTTGCTTTCCAAAAATATATTGTTGACCCAAGGCTGTTGGGTGGATGTTGGGAAGACCATGACTCTCGAACACATCTCCAGACAACAGGGGCATTGACATTGTTTATTTGACATCCATAAGAGTGAGGTGATATTCTGCACTTCAATTAAGTTCCCCTTGTGCTGTCTGCCAGACCAAGGCTGGGGTGAAAACCTAAATATTTCAACAGGGAATCAATCACCCTCTTCTTAGAAAAAGCTCTCCCCTCCTGGAGAAACATGCACTCCGGGGTCAGCTCGGGTATCAGAGGACATTCATCCTTTTGTGTCTGCTCGTGGGTCTTCTCTCTTTTATTCCTCGCCAACTCTATTTGAGACATCTTTTTTGGTTCTATTTTATGGATGGAAACCATGAATATGTTAAATAATGGAATGACCTATCCAAGGTCACCCAAGCAGCTGTACAACTAGGATACGAATCTACATGTCCCTGACTCAACCCTCTTCCTCTTTCCCCTGAACTTGCTCAATCTTTAAGCAAAAGGAGACCACTAGTGGTTGCTTGACGATCTACAGATTTTCGGGTTTCCGTCAGTGATTTGTATTCAAGTTTGCTTAGTGCCAAAGGCTCTGTTCTTTGTACTAAGCTACACCAATTTCCCCTTGTTAAAATAAGTAGAGTGCCAAAGTATGGCCGACACCCACATTCACAGAAACAGCGGACGCAATGTTGACCTAACACAGGAGAGCATGCTGGAAGGGGAAACGTCAATCTTATTCTTGTATCTGCAAATTGGGAATGTGTCTTATGTACTGGTCTTCTTTTGGATGAACTGTGTGTCCCCTACCATGATGTCAGTGAACATCTGGCACCAGGAACATCCCTCAGGCACCATGATGCCTTCAATGTTGATACCCCCAACAGATCTCTTGTCTTCACCCATGGTTATAAATTCAGCAAGCCATCAGAACCATCACTTAGCTACCTCACAAGAGACCTTAAGCCTCTTAGGTCTGAAATTGAATTCTTCATCTCCATGTCCACGAACCCCTTTGTTGACACTCAGTGGTCCCCATTTTAATCAAACAACAAACTCACCAACCAACCCTCAAGCCAACAGTTGTCTTCCCCTCTCTACTCATCCCTTTCCAAGTCCTTCTACTGATATCATTGCAAATCACTCCCCAGTCCATCTATGTTTCTCATACCATTTCCACAGCCATTTTCCCTTAGATCGTTAATTCACAGGCTCCTGAATGACTCCCCTTCCTCTCTGCTCATCTTTGGCCTTTTTTTTTTTTCCTCTTCATCATGCAACCATAATGAACCTTCCAAAGTCAAAGCTTCTTCCTGTTGTTTTCTCAGTAAAACTCATTAGTAGTATCCCATGACCTGCAGGATAAAATCCAAAACTTCTTAGCTCAGTTAGCAAGATGTGGAGAGCTGGTAACTTATCCCACAGTTCCGATCACAGCTGAGGAGTGTGTAAAAAATAGATCATATCCTCGAGGTGGGACAAGGATAGAGGCCGTGACCTGATTAGAGTAGAGGAAGACGTTGATGGACACCTGTGGGGACAGGAGTTCCCAGATTATAATGAACAGGGAACGCTTGCCCGTGATAACTGTTGAGAGCTCCTCTTCTTGTTCTGGGGGGCTTGTGAGTGTTTTGCTTGTCCCTCGGATATGCAGGGACGTGAACGCAAATCCAGACACAGCTAAGCATTTTGCTCAGAGATGGAGACGTTCTGTTGACATAGGCTCTTCAAGTAGCATGCAGAGGGCCTGAGCCACCTGCAAACCCTTCCGTAGTGACCCTCGGTGAGGGTGGAAAATAGCCAAAAATGCAGAACGGAAAACCAGGACGAAGGGCCCATCTGCTTCACTGGGCAATGCCGGCAGAGTGCTGCTAGATGTAATTTTTCAGTTAATTACACTCCACTGTCAAGGGAGCTTTGGAGACACGTAAAAAGTATCCTGTCTGTTTCCAAGTAATAGATATTCCCAGATGTGCATCGTGTGAAAGAAATGCAAGTATCGCATATTCGTCAGTTAAGAGGCAGGACCGATGTGGAGCCCCAGTATTCAGACAGAGGTGTTTGGAGAGGTTTCTTACGCTCCTGTCCGCGGCATGATTCCGTTCAAACAAACCTAATTTGCAATGCCGTAAAGAACGCAATTCAGCCCTCTTAAATAACAATCTAACTTTCTGAGATAAAAAATCTACCTCAGTGTCACCACATAGTTGAGGACGGAATTGCGTCTTTACGAAAATCGTCCAGCTAATCAATGCAATGGAATGAGGCAGATAGAAACTCATTATTTCATAACCTCTAATTAATGACCGCTGATGACACTCAATATAAAAAAGGAAAGAGACGCGTGTTATCGTGCCTCCCAATGGAAATATTCTTGCTGAAGCAATCAAACTCTAATTTGAACCAAGCTCTGGATCAGTTACTGATTGACAAGGAAACAGAAGACCATGGGATACGATAAGGGCTCCTGAACATATAGTCAGACTGTAGTAAACTCTACGGAGAAAAAGACTTTGTTTTTTCAAAAAATAAATTGTTAAGGCAGAAAGACAGAGAGACAGGGGGAGTCTGTATGTATAAGAGAGAAGAGAGATACCAACTGCTTGCAATGCAATTGAAATAGATCTTATTTCAAACCAGCAAACTATTAGTAATAGTCATAATAATAACTTATAACACAATCTAGGAAATTAAACACTAGACATTCTCGGTCTTAAGTACAATGTGTATTCTTTTCAGGATGAAAAGCACTTGCAGATTTATCTTTAAATGGGTCCTGTGTACCGCAAAGAATTCCGAAATATTTACATATGAGTAAAGAATGCTATTGTTTATTTCACCTGATATTGGCTTTAAAATAATCTGGATGAAAATGGGCAGATAAAGGAAATGAAACAATCTGGATAGAGATAGAAGAAATAGGGGATGGGAATGAATAATGATGAACAAAGTTTAGCCATGAGTTGAAAACTACTGAAGCTTGGTGATTGTTAGATAGGCATCCACTCCATAAAGCTTTCTACTTTTCAATTGTTTTCTATAAAAAAGTTATATATATCCACACATAAACAGATATATATGTTAATATATAAACTTATGTATATGTTATCTATAAATGTATAAACATATAAAGTCGTATATAATATAATATGAAAGTTATAACTCAAAGTATACAATTCAGACATATATGATACATATTTGCATATTAGTACTCTAACCAAACACCTTGTATATAAGATGTATACGATATTGACATAGAAATGAATACAATATATGTTATAGGTATTTATTATTATTGTATCATCTGAAATATATGACTCAACTGTGTGCCATTTGAAGCAAAATGCTTTCCTCCACAAGGAAAGGTTATTTTGTAGAAGCCTTGAAACCTTATGCTTCAGTGGGATAAAGTCGAAACTATGTGTTCAATCTCCTTATACCAAGAAAATAAATAGACAAGTGTAGCGAGATAAGAATGAATTAACTTTGAAACTACACCCTGTTCCTTAAAGGTATATTCTGGAAAAGAGAGCTCTAAGAGAAAGGAGAAAAGCAGGTATTGGTAAGCTGTTTTACAGTGAAACACTGTACAGAGGATGGAGGAATTCCCAGCACATAACATGGGGCATGAGCCTGGATGAGCCAATCCTGCCCTCACCTTGACCTCAGACTGATGTCCCACAGAACTGTGAGAGGGTGAATTGGGGTCAGTTGCTTTGTGGTACTTTGTTGAACAGCTCTAGCAAATGATTACAAACTGGGTTCCACGACTGGTGAGTAGGACTGCTCAGGTTGGGTTTAGGATGGCTGTGACTTGGGTTGAACACCCGTTCCACAAAGAAGCCATATGGATGGGCCTCGGAGAGACCCAAGGGCATGGTGACACCTGCCAGAGGACCTCCTTGTTCCTCACAGATTCCCACCTAATTTCCAGGGCTCCTGCATCCCCCACAAAGCCAGGGATACAGAGGATGGGGAAAACCAAAGGAGGTGTGGCTGCGGGCTTACCACAGCGGGGCTGGCCATGGGAACATGGCGGCCCCCAAGAGCTCAACCCACGATGCCATGAGGAGTCCTTGCCATCTTGTGTTCGTCCATGCTGTGGCCAGCCCATGGCAAAGACCCTATTCCAAATAATGTCACACTCACAAGTACACGCAGCCCAGCTGTGGCCAACTCAAGACTGTAGAGTTCAAGGTGAAGGCAAAACCCAAGTCTTCAAGGACATGAGACATTGACAGAGACAGCAAGGACACAACCCGTGGACAAGGAAGGAAAGGAGGTCTGCAGAAATGGGGAATGGGATAAAGGCACTCTCAGGGCTCAGGTGAGGTCTACGTCAGGAGATCCCATTTCTGCAGAGTAAGCAGCAATGTAAGTCATCGGAATGTGCAACAAGTCCAAACCTATAGGAAAAATGGCCAACAAAGAGGCATAGCTCAATACTGCATTTGGTTTGAGCTGAAGAACGATGGCTGTCATTCCACAAAGGTGAATTAAAATACAGTCCAGGGGTGCCTGGGTGGTTCAGTAGGTGAAACGTCTACCCTTGGCTCAGGTCAGGATCCTGGGGTCCTGGGATCGAGTCCCACGTTGAGCTCCTTGCTCAGCAGGGAGTCTGCTTCTCCCTCTACTCTCTCTCTCTGATAAATAAATAAATAAATAAATAAATAAATAAATAAAATCTTAAAAAAAAAAAAATCCAGTGCATGCACTGGTGTCACTTTATCATTTTCTCTGATGATGAAAAACGCCCTTTGTACGCTGTTTTCCTTAATATTTGGCCATCTTGTAATACATTCTTTGAGGTTTCTGTTTTTCTTTTTGTTTTTTTTTTAATTTTATTTATTTATTCAACAGACAGAGATCTCAAGTAGGTAGAGAAGCAGGCAGAGAGAGAGGGGGAAGCAGGCTCCCCGCTGAGCAGAGAGCCCGATGCAGGGCTCGATCCCAGGACCCTGGGATCATGACCTGAGCCGAAGGCAGAGGCTTAACCCACTGAGCAGCCCAGGCACCCCTGATTTTGCAGCTTTTTAATGCGTTTGACAATTTAAATTACCAAGGATGTGTTTGATGATTTAAATAACCTTATAAAAGTTAATCAATGTTATTACCATTACACTATTCTTCCTATGACATATAGGTTTTTCCTTTCACTCATGATTTCAGTACTCTGTATTAACCCCTAAATGTCATAGAAGTGAAATAATCCATAAGCAATACTGTTTCCTGTTCTATTTTTTTGGTAGTTACTTTTACTTAATAATGTCACCAAGAAATGTGCCCACTGATCTTATCAAAGAGCCAATACAGGGAGCCTTGGGCAGGACTCGATCCCAGGACGGCGGGATTGTGACCTGAGCTCGAGGCAGACGCTTCACCGACTGAACCACCCAGGTGTCCCAATCCTGTTTTTGAGCAGAGTTGCCCCACAGTGTGACATGATCAGGAACTCTCTGCTCTTCACCACGCCCGTTCTGTGTAGCAGACCTAGAACTCATCGATTTAAACAGCTCGCCATTTCTGCATGTCCTCAGCCGTGGGATGCCCTCATCCTCCTCTGCTAGGTGACAGGCTGGGGTGCGGATGCCCAGCTGCTCCACATTTCTGGACTGTAAGAGTCCGCAGTCACATCTCATTGAAAATTCTGCCTTGCCAAGGAGGGACATCTGGTCGCCTAGGGTCTCAATGGACTAATAATAGTTGGCATTTCCTGAGAAGTCTGGGAACTCCACATGGAAACACAAGGACACGGCTTCCATGCCCCCCATTTTACCGTATATTTTTCATAACCCCACCACTCATGTGATGGCAAGAACACAGATGCTCACTGCTGAGTGTGAGATGTGAGCAGTGCACAGAAGTCGCTGTGTGGACCCAGCCCTTGGTAAATCAGCCTCCTGATGAATCTCACTCTCGGAGAGTAGGAAGAAGTAGGCAAGAAACATCTCTTCCCAAGATCCTGTGTACGCATAGATGTACAGAATGATTAGTTTGCAGAGGCTGGGGACCAAACGTCTTATGTCTTAGTTGATGACAACTTGTCAACCGTAATGGATGGAAGAGTGTCCCCTAAAAGTCATTCCCACCCAGAACCTACCAGCTGAGGAATACCAACATGGACAGAAGTCACCAGAACCTAGTCAAGAGACCTGGGACAGATTGTCCCCTACAACCGACCCTGCTGACACCTTGATTTTGGTCTTCTGGTCTCCAGAATCAATCTCCATTGTGTAAAGTCCCCCAGTTCACTGAACTTCCTTACAGCAGACCTAGAAAACTAATAACCCAACCACACCAAAACATCCTCAACATGTATTGAGCTGTATTTTATAAAGTCAGTTACTTTTCTCCCCACCGCCCCACTAATGAAATCAGAATAATCCCGCCAGTTGCCTTCCTTAGTGCCCTGTTTCCACCTGTCCACTCATCCATTAAATTTTCCTGAAATGTTACTTTCTGACCCTTTTAAGTTACTGAATATCTAATGGTCCCTCCCCATTCTTCACTATCCATCACTTGCATTAAAAGCCCACTTATGCACCCTCTCCTCTCCATCTCTGGGCTTCGGAAATGTTGAATTCGTGTTTTTCATTGCTTGCATTTCCTGTGGCAAAATAGAATATATTAAAAGCCAAAAACCTGAGTCAAGCAAATCAAGAAGGGACACATGTGAATGAGTTGATGGATTCGTAAATTAAAGGAAGGACGTTCTAAATGGTAGAGTCAGCTCCAAGAGCATTTACGGGACTCCAATAATTATGGGGGCTAGAAAATCTTCATCAGGAAAAAACATTTAAAAAAAAAAGAATATTAGAATAAAAATAATGGATTAGATACAAAAACCATTAATGTTGAGTTTTGCTTTCCTTTAAGACAAGTTAACATATGACATCTCAGGATATGGGATGTAATTAAATGATAGAAGAGTGAAAAGGAGGGACATTCTAGTAGAGATTTATTTTCTTTTAATAATTCTCCAGTGGGGGGGCGCCTGGGTGGCTCAGTGTGTTAAGCCTCTGCCTTTGGCTCAGGTCATGATCTCAGGGTCCTGGGATCGAGCCCCACATCAGGCTCTCTGCTCAGTGGGGAGCCTGCTTCCCTCTCTCTCTCTGCCTGCCTCTCTGCCTACTTGTTATCTCTCTCTGTCAAACAAATAAATAAAATCTTAAAAAAATTTAAAAAAAATAATTCTCCAGTGGGCTTGTTTGTTTTCTTAATGGAGATAAAGTCCCACCAAGGTTAACCTTTCCTGGGCCTATTGTGACAATATTTAATTTGGAGCATCAACTGGACTGGGCAGTAGGGTGCCCTGGTATTTGGTCAGACATAGTTCCCAGTGGTCTGTGAGGATGTGTGTGCATGAGATTAGCACTGGAATTGGTAGCATGAGTAGAGCACGTTGCCCTCCGATTCTGGGTGGGCCGCACCTAATCAGGTGGCAAGCTGGCCAAAAAAAAAAAAAAGAGAGAGAGAGAGACAAAGTAGCAGGGAATTCTTCCTGCCTGACTATGGAGGTGGGACACCTGGGTCTTCCTGCTCTCAGACGCCAGCTGAAACACTGACCCATGTTGGGTCTCGAGCTTGCTGGTCTTTGGTCTAGAACGTTTCCTGCTTTCCTGGACCTCCAGCTTGCCAACGATATATCATCACATGGAGCTTTTTCAGCCTCTACCAGACTGTTCCTTAGGAACAACTGTACCTTTCTATACCAGTGTCTGTATCTGCAGCTCTACTTGGGTCTCTACCTACTTATCTACCCTCTTATCTCTCTTACTCTGGAGAATCTGACTAACATGCCTCTGGGCCATGTTTGTGCTCACCTCTCCACTCCGTGAAACATGCCTCCCTGCATAGCTTGGTTGGGTCCCCGGAAGCTCATTCTTTCCTAATAGAAATTGTCTGAAACAAGATCGTGGTTTTTACATGTTTCTTGTTAAAACTCTGCAGGAGGGGGCCGGCGGCGGTATGCACTTTCCTCTAGAGGTGCACGTTGCACAAAATGGACCCTGTGAGCCGAAGACGGCTGGTGGTTGAGTTTCGGAGAGGTGGGCAGGGATTATGAAATCAACTTGCAAACACAGAGGACCCGTCGCCCTATTGCATTCTGCTCCCCTCAGTGCAGAAGCCTGTGCATGCTCAGCAAGCACCCCAGCTCAGAAATTCATGCCCTCTGGGCAGCAGCAGTATTAACATGAAACCTGAATCTCTCTCTCTCTCTCTCTCTTTTTTTTTTTTTTTTGTTTTCTGTTACTAGATGCACACTCAGATATCCTTGTCCCCTTCACAGAGTTGCAAGACCTCTTCTCTGATTTATGCGTGAAAGAAGGCTACCTCTCTAAACTGCAAAAGTCCAAGATGGGCAAGAAATCCCTAGCAGGCATCTTTGCATGATACTCACTTTTCCTGTGGTCTTGGTAAAATCTTGGGCATGCCAGGAGCCCAGCTGTGCGCCCCTAAGAGGGTGCGTCCCGAGGAGAGGGGGTGGCTGGCAGGCTTTCTCTCACAGAAGGCTCTGTCCTTCTGTCTTGTCTCTGCTGGGGACTCCCGGAGCATCTTAGCGAGGCAGCATCTCTCCGCTCCCTCTCCAATGGATCCGTTGTCCATCTCTCATTTGTCCAGAGGGACAAATGCAGTGACTTCAACACATGCAGACGTGTCTCTGAATTCTCCCAGAGAGGGCTCCATGATATCCCTCCTTGTAAGGCAATGCAACACTCTTCTCCTGAACTGGAGAAAGACATCCCAGGACCCCTTCCGGGTGCAGCATCGAGGACCTGCTGTCCAGCCTCCTGACGGACTCATCTGGTACAATCCGGGTCATGTCCGAGGGCTGAGTGTGAGCTTTCACCGAGGGCCATGTGCTGGGAAAATACAAGCACCAACCAGTGCATTAAAGAGGCTTGGCTCCGTGCATAGAGCTCAAGACTCCTGATCTCACCGTTGTGAGTTCAAGCCCCACGCTAAGTGTAGACCTGACTTAAAAATCATTAAAAAAATTAAGAGGTGTGAAGGGATAGAAAGAAACCTACCAAAATGTAAGTTGTGTGTATATATATAAAACCTATATATATATGTGTGTACATACACATATGCCTACATATGTGTCATATATTGTTTATATGTGTGTTTTATATGCATATATGTATACATTTTATACGTGTTTTTATATATTTATATGCATATATGTATACTTATACATATATTTTATAATGCACATATATAAATATGTGTGCTTATCATGTTTTATGCATATGTACATTTTGATATGTTTGTATTTTCCACTGAAAATCCAATAATTATACTTAAAATAAAATAAGACTATTATTTTCCCCTAAAATAACTTCTTCCCATAAATACGGATTCAGTACCCAAACATTACTCTTAGCACCTGACCACAGGTTTGCGTCTGTCCCTGTGTGTGTTCATCACGTTTGCACCAAGGAAGCTGTGTGAGATCCTGATTTCCAGTCCGGGTTCTGGAGGCAGGCTACTGGGGTTTAAATTCTCCACTTCTCTACTCTGTGAGCATGAGCAGGGCAGTGAGCTTCCCGGGGCCTGAGTCGTGGTCTGGGCAAGGGGACTCGATACAAGACCCTCCTTGGTCTCGGTCCCACTGTGGGATTAGAGTCGACAGTGCACGGGACGGGGTCCAGATCCAGGACGCACGGCCTGGGAACAGCTGACCCGTTTTGCTAATTGGGAACACTCACTGAGCAAATGTCACTTTCCTTCATGGAATCTGAAGCCGACCCATAAATAAAGTAGCTTCCGACAACTCACCATTACCCTGAACCGGGGACAGTTTGCCTGTAACATGGGGCTCCATTCTCTCTTCCATTTGCCCCAAGAACTTTGTTCTGCTTCCTTTCCATCCAGTCTTTCTTTTCTTACTCCTTCTTCTGTATCAACTACAACATCCCCTGAAAAAGAAACAAAAAGTAAATAAATAAATAAACTAAAACTTTAAATATGCATTGAAGCAAAGGTAAATTTACTTTTAATTTTACCGGTTAATTTCTAATCACTTAGAAATGCATGCTTTCTAAGTGAAGGGAGTTTCTAGTCCCCCTCCCTTTTTTTTTTTTTTTTTTCAGTTAATTTGTAGCAAAATCTCTGTAGCTGGTTAATCGGGGAATCTGGAATGGATTTCATATTTTCTGAGGAGGGAATGCAGCTTTTCTTTTCTAACGGGACATACCTTAAACATCTGTGAAGGTGTATCAACTTAAAAATATTAAGTCAACAAACCCAGTTTTTTTTAATTTTTAATTTTTATTTTTAATTTTATTTTTAAATATTTTATTTATTTATTTGAGAGAGAGAGAGATCACAAGCAGGCAGGGAGGCAGGCAGAGAGAGAGAGAGAGGAGGATGCAGGCTCTTCACTGAGTAGAAAACCCGATGCAGGGCTCGATCCCAGGACCCTGAGATCATGACCTGAGCTAAAGGCAGAGGCTTAACCCACTGAGCCACCCAGGCGCCCCAACAAACCCAGTTTTTCAACAAAACCCCAATTTTAAAACCTAAATTTTAAATTATGTAAAATAACTGCTTGCCCTGATTATTTTAAGGGAATTCTATAACTTCGAGACTCGGACAACAATAGTTTGACTCACGAGTTTGTCGCTGAGAGTTTACAATCGCTCAACATGTTGGCTACAGTCTGTATTTTGGTTGATTCCGCAAAAAGGTCAGATGATTGATAATCTGGATCTATCCAGCCTTCAGGCCCGTCTACGCTGTCTGCATGATGGGAAAACCAAAGCTCTATCATTTTTACACATGGGGGAGAGGAAACTGGATTGAAGAGTGGGCTCCACGGTGAGGAATTTCAACAGACGTGGGTTGGTCCTTCAGCAGACGGGCCAGCACTCCCCAAGGGATGGGGGACACTGGGCAATTCTTTTCTCTGCTGTCCCCATGGATCTATGACTTGTGATGCTGAGACACTGTCCGCTGGCCACAAGCGAGCTGCTGGGGACAGAAGGGGAAGGGTCGGTGTTCTCCACATAGTACACTGAATAATCTGTACAAAAATGCAAACAAAAATAAAAATTAAATCAAAAACCAATATACAATATATCATAAAAATATAAACGTGTAAAATATAACTAAAAATATAAGATCTCACCAAGGGACAACTCTAGGCAGTTTCTTCCTTAGGAACACCTTGTACCAAGTGCACTTGAAGTAATGGGGCAGACATTTCATGGTAAAATTACCTTCTTTTCTTCTTTTTAAAGACAACTTCAGGTGATGAAAATGCAGGTCAATAAAATATTTCTACAGAATGATGTTGGTGGTGTTCTTGGGATGATTATCGTCTAAGAAAAAAAAAACAAACTTTGTTTTTGTGAACTAATGACCTTAAAGCCATATTTTTTGTCTCAATCATTGCACTTAATGGACTCTTATAATGGTAAATCAAAATTATAGAGTAAGGTGTGTATGCCAAGATTCCCCTAGGGACAGTTAAAATAAGGGAAGACAGGAAACATCATGGCCTTCTAGTAGGAGGCGAACCACGAAAGGTACACTCTCAGTGTGGAATCCACGCAGATAGAAAATAACACTTGGGAAGAAGAATAACGACATGAGGAAAAAAAAAAACAATACTATCTCGAATGAAACGGGATAGGAAAATTCACATGCATATGTAACTTGCTGCCTAAAGTTAAAAAAAAAAAAATGCACAAGTACCCAGGAAATGCCTTATAAAAGCACTAAAACAAATTTATCTGATTTCCTTTTTTGTTGTTGTTATTGTTTCTCCCTTTCTCTGTCTGCAAATTTCGTATTCCACATTTTATACTGGAAAATAACACGAAGGAAAAATATTTTTAATATTTTAATATTTAATATTTATAATGATGATAGAGCTCCAGAAGAAAAAATGAAATATCCAAAATATGTAAGACTTTTGTAGTCTGATTTTTGGAGAGAAGGAAGTGAATGTCCCTTCAACGCAGCTGTGTGTCCTTTCTCGTTCTTCAAGACATCTTGTAACAACATCCCCCAAGTTTGTGGAACAGCATTCACAGAAAACAGATTTGCTAACCTCAAAACACGCCACACAGCCGCTCAGATGAGTGAGACATTGTCTTTCTTTTCTTAACCGCAGGCAAAGCTGTTGGCCACAGATATTAATTCCGTTCAGAAAATTATATGATATGTGACATTTCAGAAATAAGGCTTACTAAGTTTCCCACATGGAAGAAGAATGACTAGAAAACAAATTGTTTTTTTGTAAAATTATAACCAAAATATTCGAGGGAAGATTAGAGAACACAAACAATATTATAATACAAATCTTCCATTTTACGTAGTCATTGGGAAAGGATATTTGAATTTGGGGCGACCCACAATTTCATTTTCTTGATCATGCTTTCTGAAGTAGTCACACATCATTGAACTTGAGTTACATAAGTGAATTCATTGGATGGGAAGCAGAAACTATTGGAAAAAGAATGACCATTTATATCTAAATTCTATAATTATCACAAACCCAAAAAAAAGAAGTGCATATTGAAACGATGTAACTTTTTTGTACAACATTTTCAAAACATGGTTGCACTTTTCATTTAAGCGAGAGCTTATTTGTTGCATATTCACTGTATTTTTCAACATGGAAATTCACTTTAAAAATACATATACAGGAGAGGAGTGCCCTGGGTGGTTCAGTTGGTTAAACATCTGCCTTTGGCTCAGGTCATGATTTCAGGGTCCTGGGATCGTGTCCCGCATCAGACTCCCTGTTCAGTGGGGACCCTGCTTCTCCCTCTCCTCCCTGCTCCTGCTCTGTCTCTCAAATAAATAAACGAGATCTTTATTTTTAAAAAAAAGAATGCAAATACAGTGCATAAACAAAAGAACCATGAGTCTGCAAGTTAGCTCTCTTATACTTGAGTTGTGTGCTCTACCCGATATGACTGAATTTTACCTTGCAATGTATTCACTTTTACGTGTCGCTCTTGTTCCCTCGATGGAGACTAAACACTGAATCCAGGTTATTCCTTTTGAGAAGCTGGTCCATTTGGCAATAACTCAGACTGGTTGTTTTACAAAGAAATCCTTTAAATCCACCCAGGATTAGAATCATCTAGACGCAGGTGTGTTCTCTTGCTTCAGACTTCCCTCCTTTGTTATGATGTGTGTTGTGATCATTTGTGGCAGGTGAATCCCTGTGGCACACTGGGTCTCACCAAGCAATATATTCAAGAGCAAGGAGTGGTCACCTGAAGATTTACCATAAATCACGTACACGGACAGAGGTTGACACCATTTGTTTACTCTGTGCGCCTATCTGAAAGGATATATGTTCAACATAACATTATTAATATCTGTCTGTGAAAACCATCTAGTGCGGGTCCCTGGCTGGCTCATTAGGTAGAACACGAGACTCTTGACCCCGGGGCTGTGAGTTCGAGCCCCACACTGGGCATAAAGACTTCTTAAAAAAAAAAAAAAAAAAAGAAAGAAAAGAAAAGAGAAAGGAAGAAAGGAAAGAATCTGTTACTGTATCAGTTGACATTTGCATCAAAGAAGCAGGGGTAAAAATTCATTGCTGGGTCCTTTGCACTTGTCCTCCACTGATCACCCAGACTTCCCTATCGTTCAGGCACAAACCAGGGTATCATGGGCTTACCTTGTCCTTTTTCCATGCCATAAATCAACGCTTGTCTCCGGAGCCTGGAGTTCCTTTTAATGACGCCAGTAAGAATGAGAAACCAAGATTTGGGTGCTAATTGCTTTGATTTTTACTATAGTGTCATGGCTAGTAACGCTTTCCATTGCACTAAGTTACGACATAGTCTTTTTTACAAATCAGGAGTTTATATCTATTTTCCGCTGTTCTTGAGCGCATGTGTTTCAGGTAGGTCTGCTGATGTGTTTTCATGTATACTTATGGTCTATGCCGTTACTATTATTCTTTTTAGTTTGGGGTTTTTAAATATTTTCTGGTAATCATTTCCACAGTCCTGATGCATAACAGGTCTATCATCTTAGACTATTTCTTTGTGCTTTTTCACACTCATACTTTCTCCTGGGCAGCTCCGTCAGTTAAGCGTCTGCCTTCAGCTCACGTCACGATCCCAGGTTCCTGGGATTGAGCCCTGCATCAGGCTCCCTGCTCAGTGGGGAGTCAGCTTCTCCTTCACCTTGCTCCTGCTCTCTCTCTCTCTCAAATAAATACATAAATTCTATATTTATATTAAAAAAAAGAACTCCCTAAACCAGAGTCACAGGCAGACCTTGATCTGATCTTTCTTGCAATGGTTTTGCATTTTTCATAGTGTCATACAAAGGGGATCAGGCTGCATGCAGACTTCAGAGTCTTGCTTCCATCACCCAAAATAAAGCTCTCATCCCTGTGTGAGTCCCACGTGACGTATATTGCTGACTTTATTTTTTAATTGTTGAATAATATTCCAGCATATGGAGACAACAAAATATGTGTCTTTGCTCACCAGTTCCTGGACATCTGGGCGATTTCCAGTCCTGTACACATCTCCACAAACTTACAAATATTCACATCTAAGTTTACATTTTGGGGTCTTTAGGGTAAACAGCTAGAGGTAGGATTGCTGATTCAGACCCCAGGGAGAGGCGAGCCTTTACCAGAAACCACCAGACAACGCATGCAATCTGTACCATCGGGGCCTTCCCCAGCCACAAAGCACAGTCCCATCTCTTCCGCGCCCACACCAGCCCTTGGCAGTGGCAGCTGGTTGTTGTGGGGTCTTTGCTGTTGTTAGCAAACCTTTGCAACATCACACTCTTGTGTGTAGTGGTATCTCCTCGGACGGTATTTTGCATTCCTTATGTCGTAATAATTTTGAGTGTTTTTGTATTGGTTATTGGCCACACCCTATCTCCTTTGGGGATGTGTGGGATCCAGTCTTTTCTCGGGTTATTATTATGGGTGGGGCGATTTGTTGTCTTTTTGTTGTAGGCTCTTATGCATTCAAGATCCAAGTCCTTTATTGGACACTGTGTTCTACAGATACGGTTCCTCTATCTGAGAATATGTACCTTTTTTTTTTTAACTTTCTTAGCAATATTTCCTGTCCCTTTGTGGATCATACTTTCTGGGGCATCCCATCTGGGATATATTCGTCGGTTAGATTCCTACTTCAAAGCCTTAAGTGCACCCACTGGCCGGGGAAATGGACAGGATGATAAAAGTTTTAAGAGAGTCGGTAGGAAAGGGTTGACAGCAAACCTACACTCCTTGCCTTTCCATTCTTGTAAACACTCTACAGACGGGAACCCCTGGTCAACCCACTAAAACCATTTGCTGGTGAAACCTTTCTTATCTGTATAGGGAGGTGGCAAGGTCCTACCTGTCTGGCTAAGACTGCTTATGGAAAAGACCTAGATTCGGTGGTTTCACAGGACATGGATTTAGGAAAAATATCTCGTGACTGTCAGAGTACAGAATGAAGGTGTGCTGTGACAGAAATGTCCAGGTGAATGAGTGACAGTCCGTAAAACCTGGCTGACTCAGGTATAAGAAATGTCTTTCAGGGGCGTCTGGCTGGCTCAGCTGGCTGACCATGCACTCTTGAACTCGGGGTCATGAGTTCCAGCCCCAGTGGGGCGTAGAACTTACTTAAAAAAAATTGCATTTGAATTCTATTTTTTTTAAAGATTTTATTTATTTGTTTAGGAGAAAGAGAGCGAGCACAAGCAGGGGGAGGGGCAAACGGAGAAGGAGAAAAGGGCACCCCATTGAGCAGAGGCTCGATGCCCGGGGCTCAATCCCAGGACCCCGGGACTATGACCTGAGCCAAAGGCAGACACTTAACCAAGTGAGCTGCCCAGGCGCCCCTAATTCTATTTTTAAGGAGAAAATTTCAAAAACATCGGTTGAGCTTCCAAAACCGTGATAAAACCTCATGCATTGGGGCGTCTGGGTGGCTCAGTGGGTTCAGCCTCTGCCTTCAGCTCAGGTCATGATCTCAGGGTCCTGGGATCGAGCCCCGCATCAGACTCTCTGCTCAGTGGGGAGCCTGCTTCCCCCTCTCTCTCTGCCTGCCTCTCTGCCTACTTGTGATCTCTGTCTGTCAAATAATAATAAATAAAATCTTTTTAAAAAATAAAATGTCACGCACTCAAAATACGCACAGGAAGAAAAATCTTTTCTTTTTCAGAAAGACCCCTCCCAAATACACACGAAGCTGTCTTCCTGGTTAGATGCCGCTGTCATATCTCCAAATAAAAAGCCTGCTGTCCTTCCCAGGTGGGAGAAAGCACATGGAGACTACAGCACTCTGTCGCCTGTCTGCAAATTATCGTCTCTCACTCGTCCCCTCTGCACCTATACCTACTGATTCATAAACACAGGAGAAATAAAGGCATCGTGAGGTTTGCCTTTCATGGCTCACTGATGGTGAAACGGCCCCGAGGGTCCACGCATTAATCTAAACTACCTTGCATCCACGTTTCCTGGGTGAGGAAAGGCTTTCCATTATGGCTTTTCCCCGGTTCTGACACAAACAAAACGAAAGGAAGACAGACATTAACCACACTCATCTCAATCAACGAGCTCAGGATAAATTATGGATTTGTGAAGTCATTTTTCCAAGGATCAGTAATTATTAGGTATATCCCACAGGATCTAAAAGGATCTCCCCATTCTCAGTATGCAAGGTCATATTTACTGACAAAGACACACCCATGCACATATTCTATACACATATACACACAGTAAACTGTACACATAATATACTCTGTTTATATATAATTGTTCTGTATTCCATTTGTATAACTATGTTGTATTTAGTATATGCATAAAGTATATTATGCATATAATATAGTATATATTAATATATAATTAATATATAATATATAATATTATTATTATATTAATAATATTAATATAATTAATAATTATTATTAATATTAATTAATTAAATTTATTGATTTTTATTTATTTATTTATAAATGAAAATATTTATTGATTTTAATGATTAATTAAATTTAATTAATTAAATATTAATTAATAATTAATATAATTAATATATAATATATAATAAAGTATATATACTTTATATGCATAAAGTATATTACATATACTTTATGCATATAATTATAATTGTATACACACACAGGAAAGTATGTACACATGTAGACCTATATGTACAAACATACAATATATATTATCTCTAATAAACACACCCATATAAATATGTTTATGTAACTATGAATACATACTATTCATATGTGTTTATTTTAGCTCATTATGTATAGTATATAATTAAAATTATACAATATAATATACAGCATATGTTCTATCAATGATATACTATTATATAATATAAAATATATAATTAAAATGAATATTATGGATAGAGGGATAATTAGTATATATTATAATACATTAATTAATAAATAAGTTACTTATTAAATAAATACACAAATAAATAGTGCATAATAAATATATATAATATAATATAATTATTAAATATTATATCATGCATATAATATATACATTTGCATATATGTTATATAGTAAATATATGCATATAAATATGTATTCATATACAGTGAACATAAATATATTATATATACAAAAAGCATATTGAATAAATTATAAATATGTGCTTATATATAAGAAAACTATATATGTGTTCATAAATGTTCATACATGTACATGTCACACATTTGTGTGTGTATAGTTATGTGCCTAAGTTATATTTAAACAATAAAATCTAGCATATGTTATAAAACATATAATATATGGTATATATAGAATACAC
The DNA here is from genome assembly GCA_004024625.1 of Mellivora capensis. Lineage (NCBI taxonomy): Eukaryota > Metazoa > Chordata > Mammalia > Carnivora > Mustelidae > Mellivora > Mellivora capensis. The sequence continues at coordinate 37,583 of PISX010012452.1, read as the reverse complement.
CTGGTATTACCTTCTTAAATATATTGTATTGCATTGTATTGTATGCAGATATAAATATTACACATTACATTATATGTATTAAAGGTCCAGGATCTGAATCCAGTTATAGTTATGTGCATAAATCATATGTAAACAATGTAGTCTAGTGTATATATATATAATAGTATATATAATACGTATAACCTAGCCTATAGGATATATATACTATGATATTTAAACTATGGATATAGTATATACTCACTATTATATTATTAAATATATTATATCACATCATATTTTATTGTATGTATTCGATATAAGTATTATATATCATATCATGTCATATCATATGTATTAAAAGGTCCAGGATCTGAATCCAAATGAGAACGTACCGTTTCTGGAAATAAGAGTAACAGTCCAGTTCTTTCCATTCTACCAGTTTTGCCGCATGACTGCAAATCATTTATTCACA
>PISX010012452.1:0-37032 GCA_004024625.1 Mellivora capensis | reverse complement strand
TGAAGTCGGAAGCCAATATCAGACCCATTTCAATAACAGGTGGGCAGCTTACGAGGCAGAAAGCAAAACCTGCACAACCCAAACACCGAGCTTGTGTAGAAACCCTTGCACGTGCAGAACGTGACCGTCCAGGGAAGGAGGTGGTTTTGTATGCAGCAGGAGGATACAGAAGAATAAGGACCTGTGAGACTGAGCCTCTCTCCCTAGGTCCCAGGGAGGCCATGGGGGGAGCAGATCTAAACAACATCCCCAGGGCTAGAGCACCATCGTTACTGCACGCCCCAAGGAGGGGGCGGGGATAAAACAATCCCAAGCCCTAATAAACTACGGACCTGCCCCTCTCTCTTAGGGCCCTTGCTTTCCTAAATCAACAGGGAGAACTCTGAAGTCACTTGATGAAAACAGAAATCTCCAGCACGCTCCTCCCTCTCTGGTCCCGTGGCTTCATTTATAATTTGGGAACCAAAAGGACTGTCCTATGTTTCTTCCTACTCTGCAGTCTCCTGGGAAGAGAAACCTCTTCATGTCCAAGCATCAAATATTTCACAACCCCGTCGTGAGCCGCCCAGGAGCATTCTGAAGTGGTAGGAGTACCAACCCCAACTTCCGTGGGCAGAGGCTGAAAATCCTATCCTGCCTGGATGTCCATGCCCTGCCTAGTTAGGGAACAGAGTTTCACGTAGAAAGAGACTATTTTTTGCTTCCGTGGCTGTGGGTAGCATCCCCATCTTTCCATTTCGAACGTCATTAAATTGCCTTTGGTTCCCAATATGTTTCTATCACGCTTTTTGGGGAGTCACTTAGCAACAGACTCCAATTAAACACTGGAGACATCAGGCACTAAAATATCTGCGATGATACCTGGTAAAAGCAACAACCTTCTTTCCTTCCTGGCGAGACAAATGGTGTCTAAATGTGCTTTGCATATCAATTTGCGTCCACGGGTAAACTTCCATGATGGCAGATCATGCCGTAAATTAATACGCCACGCTTTGTCAACATAATTGGTTTGCCATTTTGCAAGGTGGCTCGGGGCTATTAGTTCTCAAATAACGAAAACATTATTTTTGGACATGATATCAAGTTAGGGAACACAGATGTACCTGCAATTCCCGAGACCTGCTCAGTGTTTAAATGTTTAACTTGCAAGCTAGGCAGTGAGGTTTATGTTTCCGTGTGGATTTCTAGTGCTTGCAACGGTGCTTAGAGAAGAGTTTATAAAGGTGACATTAAAACCATTTCTCTCTGTGCCCCGTCCTCCAAAAATTAGAGCCCAAAGAAATGGATGACAGGTACACTACAGAGTCATTAACTGTTGCATGGGATAAGCTAGGAGCATCCGTAAAGCCCATTCTGGAAAAATGTTACAAAGGCGATACTTTGTTGCATTAGGAATCATTTGTTGCTGTTTGTTTGGCTTCATCAAACCAAGATTAGAAATACATCCTCTGGTCTACCATCTTATTCATAGGTACAAACACTATAGCTACAATGTTGCAAGAGGACAAATCATGAAACTGCCGTTTTTAGAGGTCAGAAGTGACAATTCCCTGTGTTTCAACTGGATAAATTAAAAGTGAAATATATTCTGAGATTTGTTGGATCTGGGAAAAGTGCTCCTCTCGGTAGGTAAGAAGTTCTGATCAGTGTCATAACATTTTAATCAGGATAACAGGGCATTTTGAATCTGTTATGCCTTTTTCCTAAAAAGGAAGCAGGAAAGCATGGGAAAAGAGACGGTTTACTGCCTTTTGAAAAACATTAAGCCCCTAGAAACACGCAAGCTGCAATTTAAGAACACTGACTTGACAGAAACATCAGGGTCATTAACAGAAACCTCTTATGACTGGAGGCCCCAAGGTCAGCATCTCTATGCATGAGAAAGAAGAAATAACCTGATACAAAAAAAGGGAATTTTAAAACCACAAATGTTATATAAGCTTTACAATTACAAAAAAATCATATGATGTTGTAAATTAACAGAACTTAGGGGAATGTTCAAATATATGAATTATCCAAATTATACAATTATAAAAACTGTCCAAAAACCAATCCATACCAGCTTTAAGTCCCAGAAGAAGAAAGCTCATAAGGAGAACCTGTTTTTAGTGAGTTGAGAACGATTGATCCTTCTGGTTTCAGTTTGAATTTGGATTGTGGGGAAATGATATTTGAAAACCAGATGCATGGGGGCACCTGGGTGGCTCAGTGGGTTAAAGCCTCTGCCTTCGGCTCAGGTCATGATCCCAGGGTCCTGGGATCGAGCCCCACATCGGGCTCTCTGCTCGGCAGGGAGCCTGCTTCCCCCTCTCTCTGTCTACTTGTGATCTCTCTCTCTCTGTCAAATAAATATATAAAATCTTAAAAAAATAATAAAGAAATAAAGTCAGTTGCGGTCACATATGGCAAAGTCGTATATGAAACAATATTGCGGGTAAAAAATAAAGTCAGCCTTCTAACTCAATACGTCCATGCTCTTCAATGTGCACGTTGAATTTATCAGGATGGGAAAAAGGCATGCTCTGAATTTAAAAGGGTTTATAGAAGGTTGCCCTTGTGGGGGCTCAGCCGCTTAAGCTTCTGCCTTCCGCTCAGGTCATGATCCCAGGGTCCTGCAACCCAGTTCTGCATTCAGCTTTCTACCCAGTGGAGAGCCTGCTTCTTGGTCTGCCCTTCACCCGACTCATGCTCTCTCTCTCTCTCTCTCTCTCTCTAAAAGACACAGTTGTCTACCAGCGGCTCATTTGGCTTGGCTTGTGTCTCACCTATAAATCCCTTATGGATACAGGTGTGGACAATCCACCGTGGGTGTGTTTGCATCTATAATCACCACTGTGGACCTCCGTTGTGTTTTTGTATTTCCGTGAACATTGCTAGAGGCCAGGTTTGCGATGCGGGGCCTGCATAGAATCACTTTTGATGTCAAAATGCTGGGGTTTCACCTTTCCCAAGTGCGTGCCAGCTGCTTTCACATCAAGATTGAACGAATTTAGCTTTAGTCTCCTACCTTTTCGAAACAGGGAAATTGCAACGACACCTGACGGGATCCTGGGAAAGTTTAAAAGTCAATTGGGACACAAAGTATCAGCGGGTAGAAGTCTCTCATTAAATGCTACTGTTTCCCCGTGTGTTTGCTTCAAGGAAAGAGGTGGCGTGTCTTGTGCCACCGGAAACATGTAACAGGTCCCCATGGGGAAGCCATCAGGGAAAACTGCCTGGCCTTGGGGCATCCCATGTGCAGCTTTCCACTAGCGTGCATTTCCATAATAAAATAAAATAATGAAATTTAGCCATATGGCAAATGGCATCTTCCTAAGGACTTTGTCCAGGAAGTGGGACATCAAAGTCCTGGTCACTTTTGGAACTGGGCACACTACCCTGCATCATCACAGACCCCTGAGAGATGAGCAAATACCTCAAGCTCCTCTTATAATGCTAGAAAGCAAGAATAAGTGAGATTACGTTAAACTAAAAAGCTTATGAATGTAAAGGAAACAATCAATAGAATTAAAAGGCAACCTATGGAATGGAAGAAAGTATTTGCAAGCCGGTAATATCTAAAATATATAAGGAGCGGCGCTTGGGTGGTTTCGTCATTAAGCCTCTGCCTTCTGCTTGGGTCATGATCCCAGGGTCTTGGGATTGAGCCCCGCATCAGGCTCCCTGCTCAGCAGGAAGCCTGCTTCTCCCTCTCCCTCTGTGATCTCTCTTGCTTTCCCTCTCTTTCAAATAAATAAGTAAAATCTTAAACAAAACAAAACCAAAACATGGTCCTTTAGGCTAGACAATGAGCCTCTTGGATTAACATTTCTCATTGCCTCCAACGTATTAAAACCCACCATTTGGGACATGCTAGAACACTATTTGTACAGCACACAAATGTAACTTTTGCTTGCTTTGAGTTCTACTCAAGTTCCTTTTTTTGGTGCAATACAATATATCCCAATGCCTGGGATATGTGTGCCTGTGTTTCTAATTTTATCTTCAATAAAATTTAATTTTATTGAATTTTAAACAGGTCCCAGAGTTCCTAAATCAGGAAAGAGATCAAATTCGTGTCAAATAGCGAACGCTTGGACTCAGCCCATCCCGTCCTTGTGAAGACGGCTGCAGTTTTCACTTTGGTGACACTTTGTGACACTCTCTCCGTACATTTACACAGGTGACATATCTAGAGAGGTCTCTTAATTCCCTTGAAATGGAAGGTGCCATTCTTCATGGCTGTGAATTCGTCCTCTTTTCTTGATCACAGCTTCTTTCTCTCCGGATGCTTCTTTCCATGTGTCTTCCTGGAACACGCAGTGGTCTGATGTTAATCATGTGTCCAGAGGCAGAAAGGCCCTCATGAGGAGAGGGGAGAGCTGGGGAGACATGCCGATAATCAGATTTACTTTGCAAAGCCACCGCCTCCAGTGTGGTCACGCTCGGGCTGCCTATAAGCAGGATTAGCTCATCCCATGAAAAGCACAAGTGGTTCAGGGCATCCTTTGCAGGCCAGCTGTATTTGGGAGTGGAGAGAACCTCGAGTCACCTAAATCCAATTAAATCCCCTAAATCCAGTCCTTTGAGTTTCGTCTGGGCCTCTCTGCACAGCTCCAAGTGAACCAACGAAAGCAAATGCTTGAGGCCACACTCATGGTGCTCACAGAGCTCTCCGGGAGTGCCCTCACATGCCAAAAACATAAAACAAATGCTCTGTGTTTGGGTTTTCCAGTGAGAAACAGGAGAGATCAGACTTACACCTTCTGAGGAGTGCATACAACCCACAGAGCACAAATCACATGAGGTCCCAGAAACTCTACTTGTAATTATATGCTCTGGGAACTGAGGTAACACAAGGAAGCAACGTTCACAGGTGCATTATTTTGAAGAGCTTCAAGGGGAACCAGCCCCCCCACCCGCAAATGGTAGCATGGATCAATCCACTATGGTGTGTTTCTAGAATAATACAGTCCAGAGAAATAGAAATCCAAACTACAAGAAGACACCACCTCACACCAGTCAGAATGGCTAAAATTAACAAGGCAGGAAACAGGTGTTGGCAAGGATGAGGAGAAAGGGGAACCCCCTACACTGCTGGTGGGTATACAAGCTGGTACAGACACTTTGGAAAACAGCGTGGAGGTTCCTCAAGACGCTAAAAATAGAACTACCCTATGACTCAGCAACTGCACTACTGGTATTTACCCCAAAGATACAGACGTGGTGAAAAGAAGGGGCACCTGTGCCCCAATGTTCATAGCAGCAATGTCCACAATAGCCAAACTCTGTAAAGAACCAAGATGCCCTTCAACAGACGAATGGATAAGGAAGATGTGGCCCATATACACTATGGAGTATTATGCCTCCATCAGAAAGGATGAATACCGACTTTTGTAGCAACATGGACGGGACTGGAAGAGATTATGCAGAGTGAAATAAGTCAAGCAGAGAAAGACAATTATATGGTTTCACTCATATGTGGAACATAAGGAAGAGCACAGAAGAATACAGGAGAAGGGAAGGAAAACTGAATGGGAAGAAATCAGAAAGGGAAACAAACCATGACAAATGCTGGTCTCCACGAACCAAACTGAGGGTTAGAGAAGAGAGGGGTGTGGGAAGGATGGGCTAACCATGTGACGGGCATTAAGGAGGGGATGTAATGGCATGAGCACTGAAAGTTACATGCAACGAGTGAATCACTGAGTACAGTGGACAATTTTACCAATACCTCAGGACCCTGGGATCATGCTCTTGTCCCAAGGCAGATGCTTAACCAACTAACCCATCCAGGTGTCCCTCATCTCATATTTTCTGTACATAATTAATATTACATGTGTGTACCTATCTCTATGTATGATCTACTTATCTTTCCATCCATTCATCCATCCACCTACCCATTCATCCATCCACCTACACATTCATCCATCCATCCGTCCATCCGTCCATCCATCCATCCATCCATCCAACTATCCATCCATCCATCCATCCATCCATCCATCCATCCATCCATCTGTTGATCTACTGATTGAGATAGATCAATAAATGATAGAGAAACAGATAAGGAGAGACATACAGACAGATGATAGGTGATGAACAGACGGATGGATGGGTAGGCAGATGGACTACAAATAAAATATTCTTTTGCTTTGCAAACTTTAGCTTTCAGTTGAATCAATTATACTTCTCAGTTCATATCTTGATATCAGCATCTTTGATCACTGGATGCCTCCAGCCCACTCCTCCCCTTTCATTTTGTTTTATTGTTTTTTCACTTATTTCCATGAGACATTCCCTGTGCACACTCTCAAATACATTCATTCTATTGAATTTTATGTACATTTTTTTTAATCTCCTTTGCCTATACATACTGCTTAACCCCTGACAGAATCCCCCTTTCTCCTCTGCCTCTGAGTAGCACCCATGCTTCACCCTTCAGGTCTCATGACACCTCACTTAGTGGACTTTTCCGTATCTGTTTCTCCCAACACACTTGTGAGCCCTGTATCATTCTCAGACAATCCACTTTTTATCCCCCCTGAGGCCACTGAGATATTACATATTTATGTTTTCATTCCCTCATTTGAAGGAAGGTTTTAGGTATGAAGGTTTCTAGGCTCGGGAAATTTTTATAGGAGGCCGGGGGGTGGGGGCGGGGGAGGGAATTGTCAGTAAGTCCATTGTCTGATTTTTGTGTTTTTACAACCAGCCAACAATTCTAGGTAATTATGTTGGGTGTCTTGGAGAGATGATAATTCTGAGGGATGCATAAAATGAGAAAGTGGGAAGGAATTCATTAAACATCCAGGAGTTTATTTCAGAAAGTGGAAGAGAAATCACAGTTATGGTGTGTTGGTTTTGCAAGCAAGGAGCCTACCTGTGCTCTCATTCCTAAATCTGAAATAGCTGTATGATTTCCCGTTGACAGATGTCTCTGTTCGAAACACAACACGGAAGCATGTTAGCTGATAAACACTGAAGACACATATGGATGAGGAAATAAGCCACAAAGAAGCCCATCCCAGACAGAAGGGACACGCACGGCAACACAAAATAGGTTAAGTCTAATTTTCTCACCCGCTCATTGAAATGGGCCCTCAGACTGAAGATGTCCATTGACCTACAGAAATAGAGAAACATAGTTTAGATGGGACCGACTTGGATCAGAACGCCTACCTACTGGCATTCATCAGTGTTTTCTGGGACTCTCTGAACTATGGGCGCCCTCCCTCTTTCCTTTGTTGGTAGCCTTTGTGTGGACAAAAAACTCACTTATACATCATTGCAACAGTGGCTGCCATAACCCAGCACTACATGAGTATCTGTTGATTGCATGGATTCATCAAAGGCACAGGCCTTCAGAAACGAGTGTGTGCACTAAAATGAGGCAGTGGGAGAAGCCTGAATTCCAACTCAACGGAATAATGAAGGATCTTGTAGGCTCACATTTCTTAGAGCCATAAACTGATGATGACTCCTAGAGGCCCTGGGTTTCATGGCGGACATTAACAGTTTCCAGTTGGTGTTGGACAAATCCAATGGCTGTCCTTCTATATTACCCACTTTGGATCTTTCCCAAGGAACCCGTAATCATTGCCTAGAGAATATTTTCCTTGCGGACCATGGCTCTTATCTACCCAAAGTCACTGGCATTGTAGCTTTGGCAAATGCCAGAATGGACTGTGCAGATTTGTGGCTCTTTGGAAGAACCTGGGGTTATTTCACATAATCAAGACTCTGTTAGTTAATGCCACCGGATTTTGGGGGGCTGTATTCATTTGCTAGAGCTGCCCTGACAACGTACCACAGACCAGGTGGCTTACCCAAAGGATACAGATTTCTCATCTTCCATAATAACATAATGTAAAGAGTGTAGGTATCCCTCAGAACATCACATGGACCCAACACCTTGGTGGGCTTCATACCAATGGGTAAGAGCTAGAAGTCATGGGTGAATGCATACTCCAGAGGGTGGGAGATAAACCTTGGGAAGATTTAGATACAGCAGATCATTATCTCACTCTGACCACCTCCCAAATGTGTGTTTTTCTTGCCACCAACGATGAAACCCTAATTAGCATCAGGTGGCTATGAAAATTAATTCCCTTTTAAATTATTTCCATCGTAAGACTTTCATGAATCGGGAGAACCAGAAGAATAGAGAAATAGCAAAAATAGCATGCAGAGGGCCCCATGCTTTTCTGCAGGTGAACTCTAAAATGAATTGAAAGAAAAAAACGATCACGTCAGATTAGGAAAAAGGGAGTCCAGGGACACCTGTTTGAATCAGTCCATTTAGCCTCTGCCTTTGGCTCAGTTCATGATCCCAGGATCCTGGGACCGAGCCCTGCATCAGGCTCTCTGCTCAGTGGGGAGTCAGCTTCTACCTCACCCTCTACTGCTCACCCCTGCTCGTCCACACTCTCTCCCGCTGTCAAATAAATAAATACAATCTTTAAAAAGGTAGAAAAAGGGAATCCTGATGATACTAGGTCATTGAAGGGGACAAGGCGTCCAGCTGCTCTAGCGTTCTGCTTCTTTGTCCCAGGCTCATTCTAGAACACTCACGAGTTGTTTCTTAAAAGATTTTATTTATTTATTTATTTATTTATTTAGATATTCATGAGTTTTGAAAAGCAAATTACAATGATGGGTGGGTTTCTTGAGACTAAAGAAACCCCTTTGGGCGGGAGCCAAGGAAAGTCTTGCATACGGTTTTCTCAAAAGGTGTTCTGTCAACGGGAACACAAGAATTCCTGGAGGCTTGTAAGCACACGTTCGATCTAGAAATGGAAGGACAGTGATCCAGATGGTTTGAATGCACAGTACACATCAGAGTAACGTCCATCAGGTGAGGTAGGGTCCCCTGGGGGTGTGGACTTCACCCAGCTGGGCTATGCTGTAGACATACTCCCTCTCAGACCCTCCCACCCAGACCTGCGCTTTCTTGGAAACCAAGTTGCATGGCCATCTTTTAGAATACATGTTTCCTGGGATGTAGCCATTCCAGTCCAAGTTACCCATGGAAACGCACGTCCCCATTAAAACCCACACACGGATTGCATGGCCGCTCCGTTCCTAATCGCTAAAAACGCGAGCCACGTCAATGCCCACCAGCGGATGAAGGCACGAGCAAACTATGGTATGTCCATTCACTAGGGAATATGATATTATCATAAATAATGCATAAAGTGGTGTGAGAGGCAGCAGTGTGGATGCCTCTTGAAGACAGTAAGTCGGAGAAAGCTGGTTGCGAACCATCGCATGTTGTAGGACTCCACCGACATAAAATACGCAGAACAGGAAAATCCACAGACACATAAAGTACTTGTGTGGTTTGCTGGGGCTGGGAGCGGGGAGGGATTGAGAATGAGTGCCGATGGGCACGGGGTTTCTTTTTGAACTCATGAAAACAGCCTAAAACTGTGCTGATGGTCACACAACTCCGTGAAGAATTAAATACCCTGGAGCTGTATGTTTAATTTTTTATGTCTTTTTTGTTTTTTAAGATTTTACATTTGAGTAATCTCTACACCCAACATGAGGCTAAAACCTATAATCCCAAGATCAAGAGTTGTGTGCCCCATGGACTAAGCCAGCCAGGCACCCCTGAGCTGTATATTTTAAATGGCTAAATTGTATGATTTCGAGAAATGCTTTTTTTTTTTTTTTAAAGAAAGAGCCTTAAACATATTCTTTGTTCCCTATATACTGAATTTTCTCCCCTGCTCCCTATACTCACAAAGTGTGAAAAGCCTGGGATTTCCATACCAATAGCTTTCTGAAAATGCCAGGGTATAACAACATCATTTTGTTTTGATTTGAGAAAATCAATTCCTCATTATTTCTGCTTTAGGCCACCATGATCCAGGGAGGAGACCATCATCCCCCTATAACTGTGAACTATATGTTTTCATCTACTAAAGATGCTTAATAGGACTCAAATCCTTTTTCTGAAAACATTATGGCACGTTAGTTATATAGATGAGTTTATTCAATACAGTATTTTCTTGAAATCTGCTGCGGAGTTTGGGTGTAGTTAAACTTCCCAAGCAACGATATAGGGTTTTCCTCTGTTTGGTTTCTCTGTGCTGCCCATGTGGGGAACCACAAGTGATGGGGGACATGGATACTTTGAAAGAAAAAAGGGGAACAAGTCACGGGCAGCTGAATCCTGTATCAAAATACCCAAAATAAAATCAATGAGCATCTTAATTATCTGAGATGTAGAGGACACAGGGCTCGTGTGACTTCTAGAGCACGTTTATTGAAAAGGCACACCTGTGAGCATGTGCGTTCCCATGCAGGGCATAAGGCAGCCCCCTTTGCTACCAGACAGGCAGCCAGGACTCTGTCCAGTGACAGCCCGCCACCCATCTGGGAGGAGAAAACCACAGCCCCGTACCCATGCAACACACCTTCCCTCTGTGTGCTCAACCTGAAACCCTCCAGTCCCACACCGCCCATGCACCCTAACTCCTGCTCTAGACCTCATCACACCACCAGCCCTGGGCACTGAGCTGAGTCTCGCTGGCATTGACTCATGTCCTCTGCGACTTGCATTCCATGATCGTGATCTGTGTTACCATTTTGTCCTTACTCAAGACCCCTTTTGTGCCAGTGCTCTTTAATTTTACTTCATAGGGGGGAAAAATAATAATGTATACCCCTACTCGTCCAACGCACATCGACTTCTGTTGTGAGAACATCCTGGGGTTATTGGAATCAGCTCCGTCGGGTCATGAAAGCAAGGTCGTTTGCACGCCTACCGCGAACCAGTTGCTATTGTGGTACACATCTTGCATCGTTAATCATGAGTGATTTTAATCTCTCGGCATCCATGTCCAAGGATGGCAAAGCCATAAATGGAATAAGAGTTTAGGTGGCTCCTGTCTGTATCCAGTCTAAAGCTGCTTACGTAGCTACGAAAAAGTGTGTTACACTAAGGAACCTTTGTAGAAGGAAACATTTACACTTGGGTCTTTACAAAAAAATGTCGGAGCACCTGGGTGGGTCAGTGGGTTAAGCCTCTGCCTTTGGCTCAGGTCAGGGTCTCAGGGTCCTGGGACCAAGCCCCACATCGCATTCTCTGCTTGGCAGGGAGCCTGCTTCCCCCCCTCTCTCTGCCTGCCCCTCTCCTCCTCGTGATCTCTCCCTCTGACAAATACATAAATAAAATCTTAAAAAAAAAAAAGTCATAGATAATTGACTTGCCCTTGATAATTACATAATCTTCATCTATGTATATCTTCTGTCATTATTGGAGTGTTTTTTGTTCCCTCCGAAAATTATTTCATCTAGGTTTCTATTTTTTGTTATTTACTTGTTATTTGTTTTTAATTTTTAAGGTTATTTCATTGATTTGTTTTTAGAGAGAGAAAGAGGATACAGGGGATTGAAGGGATGCAGAGGGAAAGAAAGAGAATTTCAAGCAGACTTCCCCACCCCACAGCATGCAGCCCGACATGGGGCTCAATCTCACGACCCTGAGATCATGACCTGAGCCAAAACTATGCATAAAAAGCTTCACCAATGGAGCTGTAAGGGCCTATTTAGCCAGAGCGATTTCATCTCGGTTAAACAGTGAATTTGTTGCTTATGCAGTAAAACTTAAACTGATCCTGCCTCCCTGACCGCCCCCCACCAGGGGAACTTACTTAAAAACAAGTCCGGGAAACCAGTAAAATGTGGTCACCCAGTCCCTGATAACAGAGCCCAAATACAAGGGGGGTCAGGTCATGTGGAGATAACAGCCTGAATGCAGTCGGGCCAGGTGGAGACATCCAATCGGTGGGTGCACATACTGTCTCCCTAGCTACCAAGGAGTGTGGGCCACGGCTTTTGGGCGCCAATTCTGACCAAGGTGATAGGCTGGTTCAAATAGCTACTATGGGGTGAATTGTAATTCAATTGGCCACCGTGTGGGACCCAGCATGACTGTGCAGCTTTCTCTGTGTGTTGCAATCTCACTGGCCACTGTGTGTGGCCAGGCCCAACCACATGGCCTTTGCTCTATAAAAGTTAGTCTGTGAGGCTGGGAGGGGTCACCTTCTCTGTAAGAGGTGGCCCTGACCAGTTGGTTTGATTCTCGATGCTTGGCGCAAAATAAAGCTTTGCTTGACCTTCGCTTTGTATCAGTCTCGCTCCTTTGATCATGGACCTAACAGGAGCCACCCAGGCACCTCAATTTTTTTTTTTTTTATTAATATAGCATCCAACAGTGAATTACCTGACATGGGATATAAGTGAGCCCCTTCCTGCTTTCTTCTGTATTTTCTGTGATGACACCTTTCCCCGATTGCTGGTGAGCACTTCTGGAATTTCCCTGTCCGTCAACGGTGGTCATGATTCTCTATTCTGAAGCCCCTGACCCTATATTCAGATCCGTTGCATGATCGTGTTCATGGTGACCTGACTTTGAGAGTAGAACCGAGCTGAGAGTCTGTGAACCCGTACCAATGAGTATGGCTGTGAGAGCAGCAGAGGCACTGATGTTGCTAGGGCGGGACATTGTGTCCCCACGGTGTGGCAGATTTCCACATCTGTGGCAAGAACGTGGGTTTGAACGTGTCCCCTTGCACCCATACCATACGGCACCAGAGAACAATTTCCACCCACCTGATGCATTTCCAAAGTAATTTTCTTTTCCCTTTTCCGATCGCCTCCCTTTCCTTCCTAAGGAAGGAAAATACTGGTCTTTTCTAGGACATCCTTTGTGTTTTCCACGAATCCCATTACCAGTGATGGAGCTGATATCCTCTTTGGAATCCTGACGCACTCTGACAACAGACCAGTTATCCCAAATGGAGACCGTCTTAGTCAAAACACCATGCACTGGGGGTCTTCAACAGTGCACACTTGTTTCTCACTGGTGTGGGGGCTGGGGAGTGCAAGAGCAGCATGACCATGTTGGTGGGTTCTGGAGAAGATCTTTTGTAGTCGTCAGACTACCACCTTGGACCTCTGTTGCCATATGGTGGAAACAGACAGAGAAACCAAGCTCTCTGTTGATCTTCTTAGGAGGACACTAACCCCATCATGGGGCCTGTCCTCATGCCCTCATGACACGCTGATCCCTTGAGAAGGACTCCACCTCGAGCACCATCCCATTAGGGTTCCCACATAGGAATGTGGGGGACACATGGATACTCAGTCTGTGACACACACTATAAACACATAAAACTTCCATGATAATTGCCTTTAAAAAAAAAAAGATTTTATTTATTTATTTGACAGAGAGAAGTCACAAGTAGGCAGAGAGACAGGCAGAGAGAGAGGGGGAAGCAGGCTCCCCGCTGAGCAGAGAGCCTCATGCGGGGCTCGATCCCAGGACCCTGAGATCATGACCTGAGCTGAAAGCAGAGGCTTAACCCGCTGAGCTTCCCAGGAGCCCCAATAATTGCCTTTTTAAAAGTGTCACTCCTTGCCTTAACCATTTTGTCGAGAGCCACTCTTGTCCTTTATGCTTGTAAAAATAAAACAAAAACAAAACCCAATGGTGACCAGGGTTTTGTTGAAAGCCCCACCCCCCCCAAGAGGAGAAGACCACTTTAGCCCTACAAGCAAGGCTTAATTTATTTTGCAAGACTGGCTGGTCCTGGTCATGCCTTGTTTATACCTCTGAAGTCCTAAGCAAAACTCAAACTGATTTTGCAACAGAGATGCAAGGTGCCCACTTCCCAATTCCCCTATCATTTAAGAAAACTGTAATATTCTAACCACTCGATTATAACTAATCAGTGTGAAGGATAAACAGCCATTCCTTCTTTACCACAGATGCTGGTTATAATAGTATATATATCCCTGAGCCTCCTTCCACATTTGGGTTGTGGGATACCACTTTGCAAACCCTCTTCTTGGTGTGTGCAGGGTCAAAGCGTGCTGATTGCTACTCTGGGATTTGCTGGCTTTACGTCCGTTGTTTCTGGACTTTGGACACAGCGGACCCCTCACGGAGGGCTCTTCCAACTTTGCAAGTCTCCCTTTCCCCTCCTTTACCCACTGGGAAAACTTCTTTCCTACCCCCTTGTTGTGAGATCCAACTTTGGAGACCACCTTTAATTTTTTTTAATTTTTTAAAATAATTTTTATTTATTTTTTTATAAACATAAGCCACAGTTAATTTTAAGGCAGTCCGCAGGAGCAGGAAAGGTCATCCGCCGAGAGAAAACTGAGTTCCATTTCTAACGTTTGGTATTTTAAGTCTGACCATTAAAAATGCTCTCCTCTCTCTGCGCTGTCTCGCATGCATGCATGCTTTTTTTTTTTTAAGATTTTATTTATTTATTGGACAGACAGAGATCACAAGTAGGCAAGAGAGGCAGGCAGAGAGAGAGGAGGAAGCAGGCTCTTCGCGGAGCAGAGAGCCCGATGTGGGGCTCGATCCCAGGACACTGGGATCATGACCTGAGCGGAAGGCAGAGGCTTAACTCACTGAGCCCCCCAGGTGCCCCTGCATGACTGTTTTAAGTTCCTTCCAAAGCATGAAAGTTATGTAATCTATGGTTACCCTTGAAAGTGCCATTGATATATTCAAAATCACACCCTGACTCATGAGCATACACCTGATTCCTATTCACAATGATTTGGATAAGAAAAAAAAAAAATAGTAATTACCCTCCTACCTTCCCATAATCATTTCAAACAGCATTATTTTAATTTATTAATTTATTAGTTATTTTCATGTATTTTATTTTAATTATTTAAAGATTTTATTTATTATTTATTAGACAGAGATCACAAGTCGGCAGAGAGGCAGGTAGAGAGAGAGAGGGGGAAGCAGGCTCCCCGCCAAGCAGAGAGCCCGAAGCGGGGCTCAATCCCAGGACCCTGGGACCATGACATGAGCTGAAGGCAGAGGCTTTAACCCACTGAGCCATCCAGGCGCCCCTCTATTACTGGTTTAATTGTCCTGGTTTATATCTGTATGACACGTGATTCCCACCGGTCTCCGTGCCTTCTAGCATTACTGATTAGTTAAATATGGACTTGACGTGCATGTCCTGAACTGGATGGCTTTGGATGCAACTATTGGGACTGCTCATTGAAGAAAGGCTCCTTTATGACTCCCAAGCTCTGCTGTGTTGGAAAATACCTTCCTCTTATCTTTGCACTTGAATGACAGTGTTTCCGCCTAAGAAATGTGTGAATGTCTATGACCTGCCCCCGAGTTCTTGGATGCATTGTTACCTTTCCGGCAACTGTCCCACTAAAAAAAAAAAAAAAAAAAATGGTACATCAGTCATTCTCCATCAGAGGACCATGGATTATGTCTCCTGTCCTAGATCGCTAGCATTTCGGCTCTCATGGATTTTGAAAATGTTTTTGTTATGTCTTGTGGCTTAGGACTTAGATATCTAGCCTCCAGCTCTATCTATCTCTACTATTTTCAGGTCTTCTGCTCTATTGTACTTTGCAATCAACTTTTTGGTGGGTGTGTATTTTGGGTTTTCTTCATCTCCTACGGCGTTTCAATTCCTTCTCCGATCCCAGCCATTGTGTCCATGAGGCTGTATTTCAAAGACACGGCAATATATTTAATTTATTTGTGCCGCCCAAAAGTGAGTCTTGAAATACCAGTTCTCATTCCTGCAGAATTACATTTCCTGCTGATTCTTTTTCATGTCTCCTATTCCTTTGCTTGTTTGGCTTTCCTTCCTTCCTTTCCTTTCCCTTCCTTTGTTCCTTCTTTCCTCCCATTTTCCTTCTTTCCTTCCTTCCTTCCTTCCTTTGATGAGGGAGCGGAAGGCTCGCTGAAGACAAAGTAGAAGGTGATCCCCTGAAACGTTCCCCAACCCCCACCCCCATTCAAAATCACTTCCTGACTCATGAACATACATCCTGGGTGGGATTGTGTGACATTCTTCCAGGAATCTCCCAACTATGTTAATGTTAATACTTTGCTCGAGAGGAGAACAACATTAACTTGACCATGGCAGGGTCTCCAGTATCTTGAAGGTCCTCTTTAGCATATGAAAATTCCTTTGAAAACCTCCCTTTTCCTTACCTCCCCCAACTCTTAAGTATATAATCAGCCACTCTTCACAACCCTGCGGCAGCAGCTCTTTCTGCCATCAGGTCCGGTCCCCGTGCTTTACTAAATCACCATTTTGCACCAAAGACATGTCAAGAATTCTTTCCTGGTCACCAGCTTCAGGCTCCACCCCACCGAACCTCACCTACATTCTGGAACCACATCACCTTCCTTCCTTCCTTCCTTCCTTCCTTCCTTCCTTCCTATTCTGTTTTTTATTTCACTGGTTTTTCAACCTGGCATCTTTCTGAGTAGATGCCATACCTTACTTCTCGCGGTTTCCTGATTTTGAGAGTGAGCCTTTGCTCCTGGGCTGGCTCTTTGCTGCCGAGCACCATGGCCAGCAGGCAGAGGTGTTTCTGGCTGCACTAGCAGGGACTGTCCTGCTGCACCATCTGCACTTTCCCAGCAACTGGCTGTGCCATCTGGACTCAGCCCGCCCTCTGCATCTCCTCTCACATTACCTTTTACACTAAGGTAAATGGGGATCCAGGTGAATTTCTCTCTAGACTTCCCTGTGCATGCGTGTGCATGTGTATACGCATGCACGCATCTGTGTGTGTGTGTGTGTGTGTTTGTGTGTACCATGCTATTGAGACCCAACAAAATGAGTCTCCTTCCACCGTCAAGTTTTCTACTCAAACACCGCAAAATTCCGCTCATTTCTGAGGTGCTGAACCTATGCATCTCATTTCATCTCTTCTTTTCTGGACATTCTGTTACGAAGTCTTCAGCAACCTTCCTAAGCACCTCTCACTGTTGGCAGCCTGCCCTTCCAGGGATGGGCACATTAGGGAGCCACCTATTTTGGAGAACTCAACTCTGGGGATGGATGAACATGTTCTTCAGAGCCTCTATGAGAACCCTCAAACAGTAGGGATGAGGTCATGGGAATGATAAACTCATTCTATAAGAATCCCACCAGGGATTGTGGTGCATCCAATGTAAGTGGGATTGGAAGGTATTTCCTGCAAGACACAATAGCTAAGCTGTCTAAGAAGTTAAAATATCCAGGGTTTCATTCCTTTAACCCAACAACAACCATGACCAGTGACCACATGAGATTAGCATAGCAGAGAATCTACTACAGAAAATGAGAGAAAAAGCAAGAAACATTGAATACAACATTCAACATTCCCTCTGGGAAGGTGGCACAGAGACTCTAATAATGATGTGGGGAGGGACCTCTTTAAGAGAACTTGCCCGTGCCCACGGGTGTGCCCTGCAGGCTTTCCTCATCGTGTTCCCCTCCTTTTTGACTCTTTGCATCCTCTCTCAGAGAATGGCACCTCTTGTTCGTGATACCCTGATCTGGGTTGTGAAATAGTCCCCTAGTCCTTCCACTGGTCCACCTTCCAGTCATGGCTTTGATGGGGTTCAGTCTCATCTCCTCACAACACCTGTGGGCCTTAGGTCAGACCGAAGAAACTCCACAGCCCCATTCCTGCTCCTGTTTGGGTCTCTCTGGTCAACACAGGGACATACTGAATTCAGAAAGATTGTAGACGTGCTCTGTTCAAGTGATCACACCTTGCACTTCAACTTGTCCCCTTTGCGGCCCTCCTACTTTCAAAGAAGGCATATTTCCTGAAGGAGCATCATATGAGAACAGCACATAAGGAATATCTGTAGGAAATAATCAGGGTGGTGGTACCTTATTTTATCCTACAGGGTTGTGCACCTTGCCTATCCATCCATCTCACAATGAGCTTTCCAAGGTGGGGAGTAAGCATGCTGGGAAATCACAGTGAAATATGAATCATGCCCTTGATTCCTGTTGACTATGCTCAATGATGACAAAGACCTTGGAGGTCTCTCTCAATCACTCTTGTTTCACACTCTGTCTCAGTGCCATGTGTTGAATGATTTTGGAGTGGACAAGATGGTAAAAAGTTACAAATGTATTCTTAATGAAACCATCATAAACTTTCAGAAAAAGAAGAAGCCATGGGAGGGAAAACGCTGTCCTGTATTTTCATGAAATATGGTGACTCCAAAGAGGAACAGTTTATTACCACCTGCCCAAAGGTTATTGAGCACTAAAGACAAATCTCTTCTGTGATACACATGTCCTTGTGTTTGCTCCTACCACGTATTTCGTAGACCAATGGGCTGTAGATTCCTAAATGCTAGGTGCCATTGACAATAAGGGTTCAGAAAGCATTTGCAAACCATGTTCCTATGAGTTGTTCGACGTGGTCTCACCTCCTCACTCTTCATTTTCTCTGAAGTCCTGTCTTACTCCATGAATAAGTAAAATCTACCCCTGTTTACGTAAAGCAGTGGGAACATCCCCACTTGTTGTATTCAGAGGTAGAGTCCTGGGAAGTTTTACACTGAAATGTCCAAATGTCATTTTCTGAAATGGCAGCATGTGTGTGCATATGCATACACACATCATGGTGATAGGTCATGCATGGTTCATAATGGAAAAATTACTCCAGAAGAAAACCTAACACTTGCTGATCTTGGGAGCTTGGGTTCTCCTAGTGGAAAACAGAAACCAAATGAGAGAAGAGCCCAGTGGAATAGCTTGCCATTGAAGTATCCTTGTGAACTGATGATTCTTAGAACGGGCACATGCCAGCTAGATGTGCCTTTACATGTGCGTATACATAACCTTGACCCTTGAACAACATGGGTGATCAGCAGCATCAGACTCCATACAGTCAAAAATGTGCACTTCTGTCACTTTGGACTCCCCCCAGAACATGAGTACTAACAGCCTTTTGTTGACTGAAAGCCTCCATGAAAACAAAACAGTCAGTGAACACATTTGTATCATATACTGTGTTCTTATGCTAAAGTAAGATAGAGAGAATAAAATGTGATTAAGAACGTCATAACGAGGGGCACCTGGATGGCTCCGTTGTTAAGTGTCTGCCTTCAGTTCAGGTCATGATCCCAGGGTCCTGGGATTGATCCCTGCACTGGGCTTCCTGTTCTGTGGGAAGCCTGCTTCTCTCTCATCCACTCCCCCTGTTTGAGCTCCCTCTCTCGCTGTGTATCTCTCTCTCTCTGTCAAATGAATAAATTAATTCTTTAAAAAAAAAAAAGAAAATCATAATGAAGAGAAAACACATTTATAGGAATCTACTGTATTTATAGAGAAAAAATCTAAAGCGGAAAATCCACTATGGACACACACTCAAACCCATATCATTCAAGGGTCAACTGTCTTATAACTGTGTGTGTGGGTAAGCCCAGGGATGTGCATATGTATACATACATACCTGTATTTCATGTGCCATACTCAAATAGCCAAGAAACAGGCACCCAGTAGCAATGAGGACGTCCTGCTTCCAGGCATTAGTTCCTCACATCAATCTTCTGTAAAAGCACCAAGTTTTATAGGTACAGCTGATTTCACGGTTGGGCTGGGTAGATAGAAGATAAGCCTGCAATCTCTTCAAAAGTAAAAAAGTAAGAAACTGGTCAAAAACATTAGAAGAATTGGGGACACTTGGGTGACTCAGTTGATTACGCATCCAACTCTTGATTTTGGCTCAGGTCATGATATCAGGGTCATAGGCTCGAGCCCTGCATCTGGAAACATCTTGACTCACTGTCCCTTCCACAAACAAGCCCAGGACTCTTTCATCCCTGCAGTAAATGTGAATTACGGACACACCATTGGGCAGATAGTATCATCTAACTTCATTAAATAAAAATAACTGTTTTGGTGGGGGAAGATATGCCCCTCCAAGTAAGACTCAGACCAGTCACAGCCTCAACCCTTAGTTAAAGCCTGATCTGAACATCACCTCTTTTCTACCTGATACATGTAGATGTTCATGATAATTTTTCTTCTCTCTGAGGATGGCATACAGTAAGACAGCCTGCTTTCTCGGGCAGTACTGAGTAATGTGTGCTGGAGATACCGTGGATACAGGTAGCCTGTGTCTCCTGTGTCCCTCCTCTCTCTGGAAATGCTGATGGCCTTGCCTCTGAGTTCTCTAACCACTCTTCTTCACTGGTTTGAATATCCAGTCTTTATTCACCAGGAAATTGCATCTCAATACGTTGTTTGTAGACGTCTCTTCCAGACAGCAAGTGACCCGAACACCCTGGTGTGTTGGTGACTTCCTGCAGCCTCCCCCCAGACACGCTTCCCTTCTCCACTTGTGCTCACAGATGCATTCATAATCCCTTTCACCCTGAGCTGTCACTTCTGATTATTCTCAGAATTCACAGTCTGATCTATTAGTGGCTAGATGCACTATGATTTTGAAGATGGAATACTACCATGAAAGTACAGTAAGAAGCCTTCATACTTTGCTCACCCCGTGTTTATAAAGGGCACCTACAGGCAGAATCATGGTAAAAAGACTCTGTTTACACAGATTTCAAAACAACAGATATGTGCAATCCCGCAATTTTCTATGTTGAGATGAAAATGGCATGTTTCATAGGGTTCAGCATTTTGAAACATCAAAAATATCTCTGTTATAGAGCATGTAAATAAAAATATTTGGCGCCCCAAATAACTAGCTTCTCATCTTTTTGCCCCACTCACTCACAAGATGGATATTTTATTCATAACTAATCTTGAGTGGGTCATCCACAAGTCTCAACTTTCTGAATTGGAAATTATTCTATAGAATTATGTAGCCTTGTTTCATAATCTGATGTTCTCAGAATCAGGTCCCCTTTGCTGAAATTCATTTTGCATGTCCTTTCAAAAAGGTTTTCATGCACTCTAAGTCTTAATACATAAATAAGGGACTTGGGCTGTGACAAAAACATATATTTGACACCAAAGAATATTCTGCCCAAATTGAATGGGATGTATTCTTCCCCCAGCAACACATTGAACAGAATGAGAAGGGTGCCCCAGGTGTAGACATGTGTTTCTGTCTGTGACACGGCAAAGGGCCCAAGTGGTACAGAATCATGTGTTTTCTAAACCACCTGCTAGAGCACAATCAAAAAAAAAAAAAAGAGAGAGACAGAGAGAGGAAAGTAAGAAGAAAGAAAAAGAAAGAAATTTTGCATATCAGTCTTCACGCTGTTTCGTATTTGGTATTCATGAAAACGATGCTCAGAAATCCTAGCACTTAAAAGACCCAGGGGTTCTCTCTTGATCCTCAGGATAATTTTTTTTTTCTCTTTCTTCAACTTTAAATTGCATGGAAACTCATCGAACGCATGCATAAAATCCACTCTGCTCTGAATTTAGTTTAGAAAGATCGTTCTGATATTCATGTTGTAGTTCATTTACTTGATATGTAGTTCATGTTAATGAAAGTGTTTCTGAAAGGCTCTCAGCACTTCTCCCCTTGATGTCTAAAATTTTCAGAATTATAACATTTATTCCTTGAATATATTTTGGGGATAAATGAAGAGAAGGGAGATGTTTCCTTTAAAGCAGGGGAAGAATGTCCATGGACAGAAATTATTACTTTCTAAATTCTTAAAACAACTAAACATCTTATTGAATATATATGTATTCAACTACAGTTGACTATATATACAGCTGAATATATATATATACATATATATATGTATATATATATAAAATTTCCACCTAAAAATATTTGACAATATTAAAGAAAATGTATAGGGTAAATGTATAAACTAACACTTGGCTAAGAAATGTCAAAGTGTGAGGACCATGAATTAATTCACATTTTAAAGTGAATTATTTTACACATTATGTTCCCTCTCAATTTGGTTTTTTCTTACCTTTGTTTCTTTCAAGTAGCTTTCTTTGAAAAATGCTGTGTTCCAGCCATTTTTAGAAAACTTGCTGTTTTACCAAACCAAACCTAGAAATTTAAAATTTTCGGGTAGTAAATGAAGAAAATATTATCTGTCATGCTCATTCCCATCAAAAAAGACTATATAAATGTGTATATACGTATGTGTATATATGCATAAATAAACACACTATAAGTACACATATATTTAAAGGGAATTTTAAAATCACAAGCATATATGCAGGTTCAAGTTATTATGATTCTTTGTTTTAATTTAATTTAAATCTCAATCATAGCATTTCTTATTTTAGGCCAATGTTCCTGTTTTGAATAATATTCCTTTCTATGGAGCGACAAGAAGCACGAATCACATTTAAGTACAAAGAAACACAGTTTTCTTTCACTTAAAATGGATATATTTCACTTACCAGGCAGCACATAAGACAACTTTTGGAAGTAAGAGACCTTATTCATATCTGTACAATATAAAGCTCTTTGGTGGAGGAGAAACCACAATACCAAGTTATATAAACAGGTTAGGAAGCTAATTAGTAGGTTTTTTTAAAGACTTTATTTATTTATTTATTTATTTGAGGCAGACAGCATGAGCAGGGGGAGGGGCAGAGAGAGAGGTAGACTTCCTGCTGAGCAGGGAGCCCCAAGACGTGGGGCTCAATCCCAGGACCTGGAGATCATGACCTGAGCCAAAGGCAGAGGCTTCAACTCACTTAGGCACCCAAGTGTCCCAAAAATGTTGCAGTTGGTCTTAAACTAACCTATATATTTGTGGAAAATATATGCTAATTTTAGCATTTCTGAACCTTTTCTGTAATGCAGTAGAGAAAAAATATTGTCTTGGTGAGCTGTGTGGTTTCTGTCTCAACTAGTCAACTCTGCTTCTGTAGCATGACATTAGCTACAGAAAACACATAAATTGAATGGACATCACTGTGTCTCAATAAAACTTTATTTACAAAAACAGTTGGTCAACACATGGGCCATAGTTTTGCAGCCCTTGTTCCAGATTGATAAGTCGAGGTGCTATATCCCACAGACTTATTGTTAAGACTATAGCGACTTGACTAACCTTTCTTCTAGGCAGTCATTGTGCACAAATAATGCAAATAATTTCACAGTGAGATTCAGGATCCTCTGGAATAATCAATTCATTCCAAAGTTAGATGATTCTTGTGGATAAACAGACTCCCTCAGAATCATTTCTTGCTCAGAGGGGTAAACCCTCTTGCTTATCACATCAAGTCTATGCAAGACTCCATCCAGAGCCTTGCAGGGCACTGTAACTCCAACCTGTTATGCACTAAGCCTACCCCAGTTCAATCTGATTCCCACATCAAATGGCCATCTTACAGCCCTTGAAGTGAGACCTCCAAATCCTATCAATAACTTCCCTTGGGGGCACCTGGGTGGTCAGTGGGTTAAAGTCTCTGCTTTTGTCTCAGATCATGATCTCAGGGTCCTGAGACAAGCCCTGCATCAGGCTCTCTGCTTGGCGGGGAGCCTGCTTGCCCCTCTCTCTCTGCCTGACTCTACCTACTCGTGATCTCTCTCTGTGTGTCAAATAAATAAATAAAATCTTAAAAAAAAAAATCTTCCCTTGATATTCTCCTTTTAAAATATCCCTCTCTTTTTATTTTTCTTAAGATTTTATTTTTAAGTAATCTCTATACCCAATGTGAAGCTCAAACCCTGAGATCAAGACTCACATACTCTACCAACCAAACAAGCCAGGTGGCCGCTGAGCATCCTTCTTGAGGACCAGATGTTAACAGGGTGAAAAATACATTTGTTCCAAATACGATGTCCTAGTTTTCATACTTTCCCATAGATCTAGGGAGACGGCCACTCTTCCCTTTTAGGGAAAAGAAAAATCAGAAAGCTGATATGTGTTCAAATCCCTGTCTTCTGAACAAATGTTTGATTTACTGGTTATTTCAAATGTGAAGAACAGAAGTCTTCTTTGGGGTTCTTCTTGCAGTCCTCAGAATTGGATTTGGTATAAATAACCCTTTTTGAGTGCTTATTAAGTGAAAAAAAAAAAAAAGTTCACATTTTTTTCTCACCCCAATTCCTTTAAGGAATATTTACATGTGTACTACTGAGGCATAGAGCAATAGAGATTGGCACCCTAGGACGTCATCCAGCCCACCATTGGTGCTTGTAAATAAAGTTTTATTGGAACACAGACTCACCCATTTGTTGACATTCATCTATTGCTGTTTCCATGCTTCAAGCACAGAGCTGATAGTCATGACAGAGATGAGGGTCCTAAAAAATCACAAATATTTTCTGTCTGGCCCTTCACAGGGGGAAAAAAAAAAAAAAAAAAGGTAGGTGACACCTGGCCTACAGGAGTTATCTTGCTTCCCCAAGTCCAGAGGACACCTAAGAAGTTCCCGATTCTAGTGATGTCCACTGATTAAGAAGTTCTATCCCATTCCCACGTTCTTAACAATGTCTAAGGGACAAGCTGTAGAATAGTACATTTTTATCACCCCATTAAAATTGTTTTGTTAAAAAAAAATAAAATAAAATTGTTTTGTTTCACACCTTCCAATGTGGGGAACCATTTTGTTATCAAAAGTTTTAAAAATGGGGGCGCCTGGGTGGCTCAGTGGGTTAAAGCCTCTGCTTTCGGCTCAGGTCATGATCCCAGGGTCCTGGGATCGAGCCCCACATCGGGCTCTCTGCTCCGCAGAGAGCCTGCTTCCTCCTCTCTCTCCCTGCCTGGCTCTCTTGCCTACTTCTAATCTCTGTCTGTCAAATAAATAAATAAAGTCTTTAAAAAAAAAAAGTTTTAAAAATGTGTGTCTATATTGTTAACTTCTGGTATAAAAAGAGCTGTATCCTACTTCCACAAATGATAATCACTCTTTTTTAAAAATGATGTTATTTTTTAGTAATTTCTACACCCAGTGTAGGGCTCAAAGTCACAATCCCAAGATTAAGAGTCACAGGCTCTACCGACGGAATCAGCCAGATGCCCTGATAATCACTTTTTTTTAATGTCAACTTTTCCGTAAAGATATGCTGACATCCTATGTGTACAGGAAATGAATGATAGGCAAATATCATTCATGCCAACTCTTTTCATGGGGGTCACACTGGAAATAAAGACAGATTTTAAACTAATATTGATTCACCCATTCCATTCAAAGTATTTTTGGGGATTCCCAGATAGGCAAAAATAGTACTTAAGCCATAAGGGATATTTATCTCCCTGAAGGTACTAAAAAGTACATGTCCAGATCTTTATTTTTTTTAAGATTTTATTTATTTATTTGACAGAGATCACAAGTAGGCAGAGAGGCAGGCAGAGAGAGAGGAGGAAGCAGACTCCCTGCCAAGCAGAGAGCCCAATGCAGGGCTCGATCCCCGGACCCTGAGATCATGACCTGAGCTGAAGGCAGTGGCTTACTCCACTGAGCCACCCAGGTGCCCCTCCACATGTGTTTTTAAAAATCTAACTTGTTTTTCTTTTTCTTTTTTATTTTTTAAAAGATTTTATTTATTTATTTGACAGACAGAGATCACAAGTAGACAGAGAGGCAGGCAGAGAGAGAGGAGGAAGCAGGCTCCCTGCTGAGCAGAGAGCCCGATGTGGGGCTCGATCCCAGGACCCTGGGATCATGACCTGAGCCGAAGGCAGCGGCTCAACCCACTGAGCCACACAGGCACCCCTTGTTTTTCTTTTTAAATTAAACTCAAAGTCCAACATGAGGCTCAAACATATGACCCCAAAATCAAGAGTCACATGCTTTAACAACTGATACAGCTGGGCACCCTAATCCTGTATAGTTTTAACTGCAAAGCTAATGTTTTTAGAGATTTATTTGTGTTGTTTTTTTTTTAAGAAGAGACAAGGGAGAGGGAGAGTTTTCAAGCAGATTGCCCACTGAGCATGGATCTCAATGCGGGGCTTGATCTCATGACCTTGAGATCATGACCTGAGCTGAAATCAAGAGTTGTACGCTCAATAGCCTGAACCACCCAGCTGCCCCTGAAGAACACATAAATTATTTCTATATAATAGTTACTTAAAAAAGAAAAAATTTCTGAAGACACGTCTTGTACCATGTACTTAAATATACTGCCTCATCAATGAATTGCAGCATTATAATAATGATTTATTATTGAGCAGATTAAAATAATAAAACTTTTAAAATGCAAAGATAACTACTCGCAAGGTAGGTCCCATGTTAATAGAACACAATAAATTTGAGATTTATTTGCAAATTAGATTTTTTTGTCACAGATTACTTTTTATTAATCTAGTCCCTTTGATACTTCTACTTGTTGGTATCTAGAAATGGTTGAATTTCTTTGGAAGCCACTGTGGATCCTGCTGTGAAGCTAATTGCAGCTTCTACCCTAAACAAGGGTCATTAAAGACACAATCCTGTTTTAAATATCCTCAAAATTCCCCTTAAAAAACAGATTCCTATTTTCTGCACAGCAGCAGATTCTGGCTCTTCAACCAGCTTTTGACATGGGCAGCAACACTCTGATTTTATCTCTTCTAAATTTATCTTCTTCCCTTTTTTGAAGTTCCTGGACCATTTGGTGCTTCTCTTCTCCTTTTTTTTCCCCCCATTATTCAACCATCAAGTATTTGCTTGAATAGGTTATGATGTAGGTCGTTGGTAATTCAGAAATAAAACTACCAGTGGATTCCCCTACAGTCATCTCCAAGTTGATTCCAAAGTGATAAAGAAAATGTGTGTTGTACAAAAATTCAGTTGGGAAGAAAGAAGAAAAATTCATCTGCAAGCTAGCTAACCACCCCTACAACTATTGTTTACATCTTAGAAGTATGTCATTCTGGGGTTTTGGTGCATTTTCCAAAGTTGATGTGGTAGACTGGTTGCATAAATAGCCATGATTTTCCACCCCTGAGAATTGCCATTGACTTTCCACTTCTTCCCATCAATAAATGGATTGTATTTCTCCATCCCTTGCAGTGTGAGCTCATGTATGCTTTGGATAATAGAATGGCTGCACGGTGTCAGCACACACTTGGGATGGCACTCATGGGCATGTGTGTCTTCTCCTGGATCCCATCACTTGGACCATGAGATACCACATGGAGCAGAGCTCAGCCATCCCAGCACTGGCCATCCCACACCATCCAGCCAGCCAGCGATCAACCCCCAGCACGCCTCAGACAAATGAAGAAGCCTGGCCAAGACCCACTCAGTCTGGCCAGAAAGACCCAAATGGTGTACCCATCTATTCAACTTACCAGTGGTTGCTATCTTAAGTCACCGACTTTAGGGGAATTTCTTTTACAGCAGTTGCCAGCAGACCTACTTCCACTCATGCCTTACCTAAATGTGACTTACATTTCATTAATGTGTTTAAACATTATAACCAGGGGCTCCAGAGTGAGGCAGTCAGTGGAGCAACCGACTCTTGGTTTTGGCTCAGGTGGTGATCTCTGGGAGGTGACATGGAGCCCCATGTCGGGTTCCATGCTGACCTCATAGTCTGCTTAAGATTCTCTCTCCCTCTCCATCAATATTTCTCTCCCACACCATAAAATAAATAAATCAATCTTTCTTTCTTTCTTTCTTTCGTTCTTTCTTTCTTTCTTTCTTTCTTTTTTTAAGATTTTATTTATTTGGGGCACCTGGGTGGCTCAGTGGGTTAACGCCTCTGCCTTTAGCTCAGGTCATGATCTCAGGGTCCTGGGATTGAGCCCCGCATCGGGCTCTCTGCTCAATGGGAAGCCTGCTTCCTCCTCTCTCTCTGCCTGCCTCTCTGCCTACTTGTGATCTCCATCTGTCAAATAAATAAATTAAATCTTTACAAAAAAGATTCTATTTATTTGATAGAGAAAGAGATTGTGAGAGAGGGAATACAAGCAGGGTGAGTGGGAGAGGGAGAAGCAGGCTTCCCGTGAAGCAAGGAGCCCAATGCCTGGCTGGATCCCAGGACCCTAGATCATGACCTGAGTTGAAGGCAGCCACTTAACAACTGAGCCACTCAGGCGCCCCTAAATAAATCTTTTCTAAAAACACTATAACAATAAATCAGTTTCCCAGTGTGGGAAATGTTGGCTTCCCAAAATAATTTAACAAAGACAAAGACATTCTTCTGTGAGTGTTTGGCTATGAAGATGATTTAGTGTGTGTCTGAGGAGGGTGAGCAAAGCCATAAGCACAAGCAAACCAAATGCTGAATTTTAAGCAGTTAAAAACTTTCCCCTTTGTTTTTTTGGGGGGATTTTGTTTTTGTTTTTGTTTGTTTGGGGTTTTTTTGTTTGTTTGTTTGTTTTGTTTTGTGGTGGCAAAAACACCTTCACCTTTGTTTTGCTTTGTTTTCTTCTGTTCTGTTTCGTTTCTTGTGGCTTGAATGGCGTTCCTCTCTGCCCTAGTTTACAGGCTGCTGTCCCAGCCTTTTCTAGCTCACATTGTTTAGGACTAGAACACTGCCATCCCTCTTATCTCTGCCTTGGATAGGACACATTTTTCGTTCCATGGCTCCTATTAACATTTTATTTTTATCACTGGTTTTGCGCAAATAGATGATGATGTTCCTTGGTATAGGATTTATGTTTCTTCTGCTTCAGGATCACTGCGATTCTTGGATCTGTGGTTTATAACTTTTTTACATCAAGTTACTTAAAACTAAAATTTATTTCTTCAAATATAGATTTTCTTCTCTGTCCCTTTGGGTGTTGTTCTCGACCTCCAACCATGTGCAAATTATAGCACCTGCCATGATTCCTTATACAATCAGGCCACGATGCTGCCAATTTTCCTTCTTTCTTTAATTTTACACAGATGTGTTTTTCCTTTGTACTTTGGCTCTCGTTAATTTGCCTTCAGTTCCCCATTGAGGTCTTCATGTTGAGTTTTGAGGGAGCAGCACTGGGAAGTCTTCCATGCTGAGTTCCTTTGGCCCCACCTCTTAGGCAATGCCATCTTGAGAATGCGGTCAATGGTGCTCTCTGTTCATTCATCCCACTCTGGCTGATGAGAGTAGTCCACTATGTCCGGCTCTGCGTGAGCTCCAGGGGTTTCTCCTGCGAATCCCTTCTGCATCTTGGCTCTTGTCCACATTCTGGTATACATACCCTCATTCCCTCACTTTTCAGGAGGCTCCCTTGGCAGAGCTCCTACGTAATTGGTTCCTTCTCTGCATTAATTTGCTATTCCAATTCTACTTGTTTTTGCTGCCTCAAACCTCCCCCTCTGTCCCGGGATCAGAAAGATACCCCTCAACTCTGCTTGCATTTGCATGCCCTGAGCACCACAAAGCTGGGATGTTCACAGGGCATACTGAATTGGTGTTTCTTTCCCCAGTGATCATGACCTTGGGTTGCCTACCACCCAATGTCTGAAAGGGAAAAGCTCCATAATTTTGTCTGGCGTTCCCATTTTGTAAAGTGATAGGGCATATCCAGACTGGGTATTCCATCATGTTCAAAAGCAGGTGTCTGGATAATCAAGTTAATTTGGAGTGTTCTGTTGAGTGTTGAAGTTTTGATCTTCTCTCTGTCTTTTTTTGTGTGGGGGGGAATGGACAGATTTGGGGTGTTCATTAGCTGAAATGTATATAAATGAAGGCTGCTTTTGGCTAATAATTTCTTGGATGATACTGATTGGTTGATAAGCTTCCTAGTTCACTTGGACCCTTTTCTGTCAGTGTAGAGAAGCTCACCTCCTCCAAACAATTTTTTTTTGTTGTTATTAACTGTGGGAAAAAGAAGAAATATTTGGGGGTACAATTATGTGTCCTTCTTGTAAGGCTCTATATCTCTCTTTCTTCTACTTCCCCATACCATCAAAACAGCATTTCACGGAACCCGGCTGGCTCAGTTGGTAGATTGTGAAACTCTTAATCTCAGGGTCATGAGTTCAAGTCCCACGCTGGGTGTTGAAATTAACATTTTTTTTTTAAGATAGCATTTCATTCCTTTGCATTCAACTTCTTCTCAAGAATTGATACTTTTCCATGTCTACCAACATGAAATCTGTAAATCTTGCATGTTCATCCCTCTGGTCAACACTCCGATATTCTAGAACCCTCTATGAATATTTTTACAGTTAGTGCATATTTCTTATTTTTAGGAGTACAATAGACCCATCTTTGGCTTGTTGTTCCCGTTTTCATTTCTGTGACATTTTACCTAGAAACTCCCCACCCCTCAGTTCTTTTAGCAGAGATGTGGGATCTCAAGAAATAGCTCTTCTGGACACTGTTTTCTGGTTTTTGCATTTCTGTTTTAATAGGTTATTTGAAGTCTGTAGTCTTTTATATAGTTCTCAGTAGAACTGGGTTTGCTTGGTTTTATGTTTTTGTTGTTGTTTTTGTTTTTGTTTTTGTGTGTGTGTTGTAGTTTGGGAACTCAAAGGGGTTTTTTTATTTGTTTATTTTATTTATTTAATTTTAAAGACTGTGTTAAGAGATGTGACTTTAGGTGACCACCATCATGATGCTGGTTTCCTCCTACTAGTTTTTAAGACATACTCTAGTCTGGTATCATATAAAGCGTCAATATTTCAGTGTTGCTTTGAAATTTGTAGAAATGGCTCTGTTACCTCTTTCAATATTTGTGTTCTCACAAATTCTGCAGTTGTAATAAACGGACTTCTGAGCAGTTAGGATTGCTTGGCTTTCATTGTTTTCACCTCATAATGTTAATAACTGAAAATAAACTACCATTAAGGTATGTATAGGTAATAAATAAGTATAAGCAGAATAGTACCTATGTGCTTTTGTGAGAGCTGAATGGTGAAGAATCATTAACCACGTTTAACTCTCCTAAAAAACTGAGTTATGAAGTATTAACCTTCTCATAGTTATGAGTTGCCCAAAGTTTTACTAAATCCTAACATTCTGCTATTGCAATCTTCCTCTGTACCCTCTTTGAATCCCAGTAAATCCTGACCCATAGAGAATTTTTCACTCAAGCATTGATCACTGGTGAATGTGTAATGGTTTCTGAGGTTTTCTTAAGGGTCCATCGATGCATGGCCTTTAAATATAATTTACAATTCTGAAGAGACCCCATCAGGCATGATATTCTAAATAATACCTCCATAACTTCAGTTCCTTTCCACTCAATTCACACACGTGTCCATCAAATGACCTTTACTGTTAAATATTTTTTAAAAATTTCTTTTCAGTGTTCCAGAATTCATTGTTTATGCACCACACCCAGTGCTCCATGCAATTCATGTGTGCCCTCCATAATACCCACCTCCAGGCTCACCCACTGTTAAAGATTTTTAAATAGTTAGGATTACTGAACGTATTTAAGATGCAAATCCTGCATGCAGAATTAAAAAAAAAAAAAAAAGATGTATCCCATTCCTTCTCCTGGCTTTAAGGAGGGAGTTGCTGAGGTTGTAAAGAAGTTCAAACAGTCCACTTCCTCCACCCAGTATCAGTCATCTGCATGATTAAATGCAATGGGTTTTTGGCAACATTCCTATAAGGAAAGGAGGAAGACAATTTTGGATTGCTAGTTAGGTTAATCTCTTCTGGATATCTCCCATGGAGAGCCAAAAGCAAGTGTGTCAGGTGCTGCTTCTATACAAGGAGGCAATCCGAATGCCCTGTTTCCCACTGGTCTTCGGAATGACACTCTTTCATAAACCTTCAAGGGCTCTGCTTTTGTCGTTCCCCACATTTGCTTCCCCTGAGAAGCAAACATGCCGGAGATCTAAAGCAACCACAGGCTTAGGTTTCAAAACAGGGCAATGACATAATGTTTCTTGGTAGAATTCTAAAAAACAAACTTTTATTTAGAAAATGTTTGCAGGGGACGGGAATTCACTTTCAAATGGTAATCACTCTTGTTAACCCTTCTTTCTGGAGAAAAGGCAGTTATCTCTGCTCAATTTGAGATCGAGTCAATTTGCATATTTCTCTATTCAAAGATTACGTCTCTGTTTAGGAGTTTGGATTTGCAGTTGAGCATCTGAATCAAGATAGTTTTTCTCATTTTGATGGGGTTTTGGAATGTAGGTGAGGCTCGGTGGGGTGAGGTCTGGAGCTGACCACCAAGACATCTTTGGTGTAAATGGTGGTTTATTAAAGCGTGGGGACAGGGCCCATGGGCAGAAAGAGCTTCTGCCCTGGGGTTGTGAGGAGTAGCTGGTTATATACTTGAGAGTTGAGGGAGATGAGAAAAAAGGAGGCTTTCAAAAGGATTCCTTTTCAGGTTAAGGTTGTTTTTCCCTCAAGCAAGGCATTAACAGGAATATAGTAGGGAGCTTCCTGGAGGAACATTACACTCTACCCTCTTTAAGTATCTGTCAGTGGGCTGCAACTTATAGGGACATTTAATTGTATCCACATTTTCTCCTGGAAACTAGGTTATTGATAGACATGGCTTGTTCTTGTAAGTTACTAAGACATTTGTAAATTGAGGGAGATTTCCTGTTCTATAGGATTGTGGTCTCTACAAGTTAACTCTTCTTCCTTTACAGCAGCCAGGAGTGCCTGAGGAACATCCCATATATCCCATCTGGTGGGGGAGGGGCTGTGGGGTGTCAGCTTTTCTGCTTTGTCTTCAACATGCCTTCTGTTCCCTCATTTCTCTACATAATATTGGAGAATACGTGGTGCAAATCTAGGCTTCATTTTTCCCCCCTATGCTGTGTATGGAGTACATACAAGTAAATCCTAAAAAAAAGCCCCAGAACCACATGTGTCAGAGTTTATCTTGATGGCTAAAGAAGCTGTTTTTTGGTTTTTTTTTTTAACTTAGCTTGTTATGCCCAAGTTTTCGCATCCAAGAGACCACCAAGGAGCCAAGCATAGATGCAATCACACGACGGTTTATTTGACAAGCTTAAACTTGGGCCCAAGTATACCCGGCACAGCGGAGTAGGGACTTGGACCCTGAACAAGATTACAGTCAGAGCTTTTAAAGGCAGAGTAGGGGTGGACTCCATGGTGAGTGAGGACAAAGGGGATTATGGTTGATGTAAGTCTCTAAGGAATTTTGGAAGCAAGGTCTCCAGGATCTTGAGGGGCTAGCTGTTGTTGG
This sequence comes from Mellivora capensis, assembly GCA_004024625.1. Lineage (NCBI taxonomy): Eukaryota > Metazoa > Chordata > Mammalia > Carnivora > Mustelidae > Mellivora > Mellivora capensis. Next base: position 4,295 of record PISX010012452.1, on the reverse strand, counting down.
GAGAAAGGTTATTTATTACCAGGAGTGAAAATCTTCTCGTGAGACCCTTTTGATGTACATCAGTGGGCCATAAGCTTGGGAATGATTCTCGACACTATCTTGGAGGTTTAGAGATAAAGTTATCTAAAGTAGACTTACAGGATCCTGGTCGGACCTGTTGGGGTAGGGGGTCGGTCAGGCTAGGATTGTCCTTAGCAAAACCTCAAGGTGAGGGCAGTTGATTCCCCAGGGGAGAGCCACTCAGTCTGTTTCAAGGGCTTGTCAGTAGGTAAGGAATTTTAATGATTTTCTTCTGCCTCTGTTTCCCACATCAGCTAAACTTGAGGTGGGATGGCCTTAATTTTCTTGGCCTCCACAAGCTGTGTGTTTATTTTTTAATAACTGGAAATAATGTTTACAATTTTTTATTATAATTGTTTATCTGAAGTCTTGTGTATTTGGTGAAGACATCAGGAAACATATTGTAATACTTATTCTGTAACATAGAGATTACTTATTATTTTTTCATTTCGATTTAAGAAGCATGCCATATAACACTTTGTCTACAATATACAAGTGAATGAATATACAAAATACTGTTTATCTATAGTATACACCTAATGAAGGGTTTTCAGTGTCAGTAAGAAATACATGCAACATTTTTAGAGGACGTTTATGAATTTTAATTAAATTTAAATATTAAAATAAAAATCAATTTATATTTTACTTAAAATAAAAGCAAAACCATTCTATTATAATTTTAATAAATCGATAAATAAACTTTCCTTACAAATTACCAAAATTAATTTGAAGGAATTTATAAATAAGTTTGCCCTATCTATTCCTTTGAAGTTTATTTTTTTTAATAATCTCTACACCCAACATGGGGCTCAAAATCATGACCCCTGAGATCAAGAGTCACATGATCATCTGACTGTGCCAGCCAGGTGTCCCTTTCTCCTCCACTATTTTATTTTAAGATTTTATTTATGTATTTGATAGAGACACAGCCAGAGAGGGAAAACAAGCAGGGGGAGTGGAAGAGAGAGAAACAGACTCCCTGCAGAGCAGGGAGCCTGATGGGGTGCTCTATGTGGGGCTCAATCCCAGGACGCAGGGACCGTGACCTTAGCCAAAGGCAGACGTTTAATGACTAAGCGGCCCAAATGGCCCTCCTCCTCTATTTTAAAATTAAATTGAAGTCAGGGGCTCTCCAGAAAAATAGACATTGGGAAAACCTCATTAAGTAATTTTAGTGTCTGAATTCTTACTTCTTTAACATTGCCTTGGGGACTTTCACCTATATGCAAAGTATTTAGAACCCCCATTTCCCAAAGCAATTAGCCTATATTTTTAGTTAAAGTTTGCAAAGAACTCTCTCATCTTGGCAATGTGACAGTAATAATCTGGTAATTTATTTTAGTTGACTTGGGTACCACGGTGGTTAAGAACAGGACCTCAAAAGGGAAAGGAGTCAAATAGACCAGACTGCCAGAGTCAAGAGTACACGGTAGTAATAATACCATTCGGTTTATTACTGAAATTATTGTCAAACACGTTGAAATGAGCTCTTCCACTTTGCATCCACTGTTAGTCACAGGAGGTCGGGAAGGCAGAAAATACTCAAAACCACCAGTGAAACAGTAAGATGTGTAGGAAAAAAAAAAAAAAGTCAGACATAAATGCAACACATTGAATTATTTCCCATGAAATGGTTTGAGCACGATATGTAATTCTTTATGCAGCAGAAGCAGAAGGAATCCAGCCCCTAGCACAATGGGGACAAATCAATCGTGACTCTTCCTTGGAGGTTCCTGCAATGGGGAATCCATCTCAGTGAAGGGAGGTGTCCATCCAATCAAGCAAAACAACACTGTTTTGTTATATGAACGGGTAATAACACATACTTGCAAATACGCTGTTCCTGGAAAGAGAGTCCACAGCTCTAACGAGACCTGCAGAAATGCCCAGTCCCAAAAACATGTAAACAAGCCTTCCCTCTTCTGATCCTATGGATCCTTATAGATCATTCAATTTATAACAAGCTATGAAACAATGACACTTCAAAGCATACAGCCAGAAGTCCCATGCACTGTTTTCCCTACAGGAGCTCAGACTCACATAGGGCAAAGAGACATGGACAAGCAAGTCAACAAACAAAACTTCAGGATGCATGTAGAGCTTGGGAAGGCATGGGTGCGTGTGGACAACAGGGAGGGCAGATATGGGTTTAAATATCTGGTTTGATGATGCATTTGCCGCAAACCAGTAAAACGTTCCTGGAAACCAAAACCTGAAAGGTGGCGTGGAGACAGAAACTCACACACTGTGAAGGGTTCATTCATTCAAAGAGCAGAAGGAAAAGAACACCAGGGACGGGAACAGCATTTTCAAAAAACGAGAAAGCGTTGCATGGGCTGTGCCCGTTGATTGACAGAGAAGCTGACACATTCAGGGCTTTGCAGACAGCCAGCACGAGGGGAGGGTGCATGAGTATGGACTTCTATCTATGACATATAACTTATGACATAATTCTGTAAATTAGTTACCCACGGGAATTATCATGGGAAACGATAGTGGACTGTTTTTAAAAACAGAGAACTTTTTTAAAGATTTTATTTATGGGAGAGAGAGAGTCCATGGAGGGAGAATCAGAGGGCAAGGGCAAACAGACTCTGTGATAAGCATACAGCCCAATGTGGGTCTTGCTCACATGCTCCGAGATCACAACCTTATCCAAAATCAAGAGTCAGATGCTCAACCACTCAACCAGCTAAGCAACCCAGGTGCTCCTAAGCAGAGAGCATTTTTGAAAATATGCAAACTAGATCCATAACTCCTCCATGTACATGCAACTTGTGTCCCTGTTGGAAAATCACAGAATTTGCTGAAATATTAGCATGCCGTCTTGCCTGCCAGCGATGCAGTTGTTGGTTCTATCGCCATGATCGATTTCTCAGATGTTGTGTAAATTTGCAAGGGCAAGGCTGGTGCTGATTTGTGTCCCAATGACCAGGTGAGAAGCACCTGCTTGGTCATGGGCATAAAACAGGACCCATCTCCCTGTCTTTCAAATACAGCTCACATATTGGATACAAGAGAGCAGAATTCTCCTGAAGAATTTCAGGCACTCCGTCAGCAGCTCTTGAATTATTTTTTAAAAAATGCATTGGCCAATGGATGCCTGGGTGGCCCGGTCAGTTGAGCTGCCAACTCTTGGTTTCAGCTCAAGCCATGATCTTGTGGTGGTAGGATTGAGCCCCTCTGTTGGTTCCTACGTTGAGTGTGGAGTCTACCTCAGATTCTTTCTCCTTCGTCCTGCAGCTTGCTCTCTTTCTCTTGCTCAAATACATATATAAAGCCTTTTTTAAAAAGATGTAATGGGTATATTTACCAAGTTAATTACATGTCACTTGTTTTTACATGATGGCGACTTTTGATCTTGCTGTTGAATATCTAATTCATGTGTTCTTGGAGTGATTCACATTATAGTTTCCTTTATCTCCAGCCTCATGAGATTTTCAATAATATTTCTTTCTAACACACTGGTAACTTGAACCCTAACTGCCCTTATGTGTGTCATATCTCAGTCCTCAGAAGCTCTCATTTACAGGCTTTTTCAATAAAAGGTACATTTTGGGGACACCCACATGGCTCAGTTGGTGATGTGTCTGCCTTCGGCTCCGATCATGGTCTTAGGGTCCTGGAATTGAGCCCCATGTCAGGCTCTCTGCTCAACGGGGAGTCTGCTTCTCCCTCTGCCTCTGCTGCTGTCTCACTCACACACTCTGTCTCTCTCAAATAAATGAATACAATCTTAAAAAAAAAAATACATTTTTACCTCTCTTACTGGCTCTGCTGTTTAAATCAGTTGTCATCTGTCATGACTTAATGGAAAATATTCTCAGTTACTTTCTCCACCTACCCTGGCTATCAGGCACCAGTCTTCTCTGCATTGTACAAATTGGAGACATGTATCCCCAAAAGGCTGAGTCACTTTTGCAGGTTCTCAGGCTGGTAACGGACAGGGTGACAATTTGAATGCAAACAGTCCAATTCTCTGACAGGCTCTGGAGTCTGACATTCCAAATCTGAAACACAGATCTACAACGTACAGAGGAAAAATACAGCACTAGGAACCGTCACTGTGTTCAAAGGAATATATGAATTTTTAACCAGCTTTTCGAGTTTCATGTTGAGCCAACACAGCACAGCAAAGCTACTTTTATTTGCCACAGTTTTAACCTTAAGACAATAAAATATTGATGTGCATGTGTTAGCAATTTATGTAGAATTGTTTCATTTCCAACATGGAA
>PISX010012451.1:0-60229 GCA_004024625.1 Mellivora capensis | reverse complement strand
TAAATCAAAATATATTACCATTATATAAAGGAAGTGCCAAGGAAACCAGAAGCTGTATGACTCATACATGTACATTACCGAGTTACTGGCCTCGTGGCCAAAGTGAATGTTTGGCAGGACTTGGCTGGAGAGACACCAGTAGCCACAGCATGTTCTACTGCTGGATCGGGATAGCAAGTCTGGGCAGCTCTCAAATCTAACCTTTAATATAAAAATAGTAGCAAACACACATAGCATTTACTTTGTGCCAGGCACTATCCAAAGCACTTTCTATGTGTTCATTCATTAAATCTTCATAAAAACCTAAGAAGGTGAGTTTACTAATTTTATACCCATTTAATGGGTAAAAAAAGCCACCCAGCTATTAAGTGTCAGGGCCAGGATTTGAACCCAGGCAGCCTGCTTCCAGCTGTGTCCATACCAGTAAAATCAACTAGAATTTTTAGTAGCAGCTAGAGTCCCAACTGGACCCATTTATTACCTGGGATCAGGCCCAATGCTGAACTTATAATTCATTTCCTCTTTTAATTTCCATGATAACTAGGAGAGTAGGTGTTGTCTTGATCTTCCAGATGAGAAAAAAATGCAGGCTCAGGGAAGTTAAATAACACATCCAAGATTATACAACTAATAGACAAACGAGCTCAAATTTTAACCGAGGTATATCTGATGGTGAAAGTCATGCTTTTAGCCATTATAATATTACCTATGTCCATGCATGTCAAGGACTCAGATCCAAACGTCTGACTTCCCATAATCAGGACAAGAGCAGCCCCCTGGGTCATTGTCACTCTTCTGAAATGGAATAGCCACTGCTGCCTGACACCAGATCTTGGGAAGAGAAGACAAATAGGGTTTGTTCAAGGTTTGTCGAAAGCCATCTACCTGCCAAAGCAAGCAGTTTCTGGGGGGTACCTGAAGCATCCTGTAGATTAATATTTGGAGAGTGATGGTAAACTCTTGGTCACCTGGAACTAAGACCCTTTTTTTTTTCAGTTTGAACAAAAGTACAAGAAACATCAAGTCTATGTGCATCAGGCTTCTGGCAGATACTTAAGCTTGATTCTTAATACCAAAAAAGTAATTTTTGGGTGCCTGAGTGGTTCAGTTGGTTAGGCGTTTGCGATCCCAGGGTCCTGGGATCGAGCTCCACATCAGGCTCCCTGCTTAGAAGGGGGCCTGCTTCTCCCTCTCTTTCTCTTCCTGCTTGTGCTCTCTCTCTCTGTCCAATACATAAATAAAATCTAAAAAAATTTTTAAAAAAGGAAAGAAAGGAAGTGATTTTTCAAATATCCAGAGAGAAAGTACCTATAGGAAAGTCAGGTTTTCAGTTGCACTTAAATATCCTAACTAAAAATATGCTTTGGTAAAAACAAAATTCCATTTTATTAACAATTAAATAATTGAGGAAATGATGGTAAATCCTTCTTTCTTTGGTTACCATCCAGGTAAATATGTGGATATCCAGATCAGCTTCTTAGACCTTAGTAAAGTCATTGGAATTTTATATGTGATGGGAAGCCATCTGAGGGTCTTAAGCTAAAAATTGGTATGATCTCATGTATATTTTTAGAAGAGGACACTGGCTTCATTATAGAAGATAGACCATCAGAGATTAGAGTAGAAGTTGGGAGACCAGGTTGGGGGCTAGATGATTCTCTTGGACTAGAATGTTAAGAAATGGTTGGAATCAGGGAGAGTTAATAGGATTATTGATGGATTAAACTTGGGTTATGCAGGAAAAACAAGAAAACTGGAAAGTTCTCGATAAAGGGAGGGGAAGCTGACACATATTGAATACCTCCAGTGTACCATGCTCTTCTTCTGAGCGCCCCCAGCCACAGGGTACGGTATAACATGTAGGAAGGAGACGAGAAGGCCTTCTGTGATCTGGGTCCTATATGCCTCACCAGTCTGATCTCTGTCCATTCTCCCAGTCCACACCCCCACCAGAGCATGGCATATTCCGCCAGCATGGATCTGCTTGTTCTCCATGCATGCCAGCCTACCTCACTTCCTTCTGCTTTTTGCATAGGCAGCTGCCTGTGCTTGGAATTCATCCCTTCATTTAGTAATATGGAGCATCTACTGTAGACCAGGCATCATGCCAGGCATCAGGATAATGTGGAGAAATAAAAGAGCCCTTCCTTCCCTGGCCTTGCATTCTGTTAGGGAAAACATACACTTAGCAAAATGTCAACACAATCAACTATTATTGTGATTAAGTAGTACACAGGAAAACTACCAGGTGCTATGAGGCTGTAGAACGAGGAACCTTGAACTAACTTTGGTGGAGAAAGGGCAGTCAGGGATAGCCTCCTGAAAGACCTGCTGTGTCAGTTGAGTTATAAAAGATAAGCAGGAGTTGGATAGCAAGGCAAAGAGGAAAGAGAAAGGCTGCTGGTCATTGGGAATAATGTGTACAAAGTACCTGAGGTGGAGAGGGCATAGCACATTCAAAGAACTGAAAGACCAGAATGGCATGAACATAGAGAATAAAAGGGAAAGCCAAGGTAAGCCTGGAGGGTCAGGGGAAACCTGAGGCAGAACTTGTGGATTTTGGGCTTGAGCCAAAGAGCCACAGGAAACCACTGAAAGGCTTGTACAAGGGAATGATGTGATCAGATTGGCCTTTTTAAAAGTTGGTTGCTAGGGACGCCTGGGTGGCTCAGTCAGTTAAGCCACTGCCTTCGGCTCAGGCCATGATCCCAGGGTCCTGGGATCGAGTCCCGCATCAGGCTCCTTGCTCCACAGGGAGCCTGCTTCTCTCTCAGCCTGCCACTGTGCCTGCTTGTGTGTATGCTCTCTCTCTCTGTCTGACAAATAAATAAAATCTTTAAAAAAGTAAAAGTTGGTTGCTAGGTGGAAAATGGTTTGCTAGGGGAAGTAAAGGAGATGATTAATTGGACATGGGGTTGAGAGCCAGAGGCATTAAAAGCAAGTCTCTGACTGGTACACTGTGCCAGGTAGTGCTGGGTCATTCCCTGTGATCGGAAACGCCAGGAGAGGAGCAACATTGGGGGAAGAATCAGGAATTTAGTTTCAGATGTGCATATCAAATATGAGGTGCCTATCAGTCATGGAGCCATCAGGGCGCTTGGGTGGCTCAGTCGGTTGAGCATCCAGCTCTTGATTTCAGCTCAGGTCTTGATCTCAGGGTCTGAGTTCAAGCCCCAAGTTGGGCTCCAGGCTGGGCATGAAGCCTACTTTTTAAAAAAAAAAATGGAGCCATCAGTGAGACAGTGCTTGTAAGGATCTCGAGGTCCGAAGGGAGCCCAGACATGGCATATATTTGGGAGTCATCAGCTTAGAGAAGATAACCAAAGCTGGGAGGCCAAACGCGGGTGCACAGAGACACTACAAGGTTCTCTGTCGAACTCCTCAGTTCTTTCAGTCCTAACATACTTATTCCCTCTGCAGAGCTTTCCCTGCTCCCTAAATAACATAATTTACTACTTCTTTGTTTGTTGTACCTTACCTTTATTATATCATGCAGTAGTTACTTGCTTTTGTGTCTCACCTCAATTAGAGATGAGCCCTTACAAGTGGTGTGTTTTGTATGTGCGATTCATGGCTTAGTACCTGGCCGTCAGAAGTCTCTCACTAAATGTAACTCAGATGTATTGAAATGAAGTGGTGTGGCCTTTAGACCTCAGAATAGCGTTCCACAGTTATACAAGGAGTAAATAGTGTGGCAACATCTAACATGCCAGCAGTCCCTGCTACTGGAGGTCTTTTGGAATGCATCCCAATCAATGGGAGAATGGAGCTTATATAATACAAATTTGCTTTCTGGGTAATGCACACATTCCATAAAGAAAAGAATACCGGTTTAACTGTATTTTAAGTGGGTTTAACTGAAGAAGGTGCTGATTCTTCTGCTAACTGTGCTACAAAAGAAGACTTAGCATGTCTCCACTCAATACTGCAGGCAAATGTGTGTGGTCTGTGAGAAATGTGTTATCAAGAGCTGGTAAACATTGTTTTGGCAGATCCCCACACAAGAGAGAGCCAGGAGTGATTAAATGAAAGAACAGCATATGTGACATGATTTGCACAGTCAAATCACATTCCACATGCTCCCAGGGCTCCAGAAAAATCAGATGGCAATTCTCAAATTAACCGTCTGCCTCTCTGCTTTCTTTTAACTCTTCCACTGAAAAGTAGAGGAAGGGGAGAGAGAGGGAGGGACAGTATTATTTTATGAATGTTTACTTGGAAGCTTAAGCCTATATTCTCATAGCATAGTTCAGAGAACGGAGATTAATGACACGGTGGTTAAGGGTTCAATCTTTAGCCACACTTGGGTCTGATACAAGGTCATGTAGCCTGTTGTTTAAAACAAATTGTCCAACATTTCAAATCCTCAGCTTGCTTATCTGTAAATGGTGCTGGTTGGTGATAGTGACGGTATTGGGGAAAGGGGGTGTAAGATCCAATATGTATTCTGTGGTGTAGCTCTGGGGATGAGATGTGATGACATTTGCTCTTGATTTCAATTTGCAACACATTTAGCACAGTTGGCTGACATGTAGTGACTGTTGAATAAATGGCAGCTAGTTGGGACAGTAATGGTAGAGTCGTAGAGGAAATTGAGGCAGGTTTTATTTGGCTTAGAAAAATAAGAGCTGTTCTATTTTATTTTATTCTTGGTATATAATGAAAATTTGTGAAACATACTAGTTTTAAAATTGTATTTGTAAAGTGGATTTCTACTTTTTAATATCCATTGAGTGCATATTCTGATTAGCACTTAAGCCATTTAGCAGGAAGGTAAATTTCTGACTATAATTATTGTGGGGAAGGCAGGTGGTTTTTTAGTACCTCCTGGCCTGCTCTGCATTTATCAAAATACAAGAAAATGCACCTGTTCTTACCATTAGGTACGAATTCCATTAGGCATAATGGAAATTTTAATTATAAAAACTTTTAAAAGTTCAAGTATTCTTAAAATTAGAGTGAAAAATACAATGAAACTGTATAAAGTTAACCAAGATTCTGCTACAAATATTTTTTTCTCAAGTATTTCAAAACAAATCACAGATATCAGGTCATTTTACTCCTACGTACTTTCCTATGCCTTTCTAAAACAAATAGACATTTCCTTACAAAATCACATTCCCATTATTATGATAGGTTTTATTTTTTTATGAGAGATTATTAAATTCTGTCTACATGCACACAGACACACACACACTACCTAAAATGTGCCTCTCATTCTTGAGTATTCAAAACTAAATGTGTTGATGCCAACAATGATTTGGAGTCACCAGAGTTTTTTGGGAGGATGTGTGGTTGTAATAAAGCAGAACCAGAATACTTTATCTGAGCACGCTTTCTCCCTATTTGGCTCATCTCTGTCTAGATTTGAATCCTGTAGTTCCTGATGGCCTGAGGGTAGCAGGATGGGAGGAATAAGTTGGGGAACCCTATAACAACAATTGCAGCCTCTTTCCCTTGTTAACCACTCCCTAAACATCTGTTTGTGATGCCAAATATAGGTCTCCTTTACTCCAGTGCCCTTTCTGGAAAATTTTAGTAACATTTAATAATACTAGTATAATAATACTAATAATACTAAAAATAATTAGTATTCCATGTTTAAATTTGGATTTGAAACTTGATTCCTTGGAATATTTTTAAATTCTACTATTATATCTCAGGAAACATCTTGGTTATGTAAAAGGCATAGTTATTCATTGTATGACTAGCTCCTTTTTTTTTTTTTAAGATTTTATTTATTTGACTATGACTAGCTCTTAAACTAAGCAAAAAAACTTCCAAATTTAAGAGACTTCAAGTATAAAGCAGTACTTTGGGGGAAGAAAAAAAGCATTGTATTTGCTAAAATGCCATGTGTTCTTTAATGCCTGCTCTGAGTATTTGTGCCCGCAAACCTCAGAGCTCCTGCTGGTGACTAGCATTGTTGGAGAGGGTGGTGGAATCTGTTGCCATGGCAGGAGGAAAAGAAGGAAGAAAAAGGCAAACAATAAAAGCTGACATCTGGTTGATGGAACCTTCTTTTGCCCTCAACAGTTCTGCCACAGAAAGGGATGAATGGCTAGAAGCAATTTCCAGGTCAATAGAAGAGTATGCCAAAAAAAGAATCACATTCTGCCCTAGTAGGAGTCTTGATGAGGTATTGTCTTTTCCTTCTTGGTTTTGGTTTTTTTGGTTTTTTTGTTTGTTTCTTCAGTGCATTTCGAACAGTTTTTTACCCTAAAGACTTTTCCCAGGGGTTTAGAAAGGCAACATGTGCTTCACAGAAAGATGTATGTGTGGGTGTAATTTCAGAGCTAACTATCCTGTTAATGTCTAACAGCAAGTCTGTGATAACATAAAGCGCATTCATATTTTTTCTGGTTGTAAAACTTCGTTGTAAAAAAATGGGGAAATACAATATAATTTAAGGAAGAAAGTAACCAGCTGTCATTGGCACTACCACAGGCATCTTTTTTAAGTTAATTTTGCAGCAAAGGATTATTAGGATATAGCTAATCTTAATATCTTGAGAACATGACAACCATAATAGCCCACCACATCCTTAATGACACCATCAGCACTGAGAGGTGCCATTGCGCCCCCCGCTCCCCAAATAGCTTGATTCTATAGTACTCTGTGTGCATGGAGGTAATGAAAAGTCGTTCTTCCACAGGCTGACTCAGAAAATAAAGAGGAAGTTAGTCCTCTTGGATCAAAAGCTCCCATCTGGATCCCTGATACCAGAGCCACAATGTGTATGATCTGCACAAGTGAATTTACTCTGACCTGGAGACGACACCACTGCCGGGCCTGTGGGAAGGTGGGAGAAATTGACATCCATCGCCCTTGTGATTTTTTTTTTTTAAGATTTTATTTATTGATTTGACAGACAGAGATCACAAGTAGGCAGAGAGGCAGGCAGAGAGAGAGGAAGGGAAGCACATTCCCCGCTGAGCAGAGAGCCTGATGCAGGGCTCCATCCCAGGATGCTGGGATCATGACCTGAGCCAAAGGCAGAGGCTTTAACCCCCTGAGCCACCCAGGCGCTCCTCCCTTGTGATTTTTAATAGCTCCAGGCTGTATATTCTGAAGAAGCTTATTTCCTCCTATAAATCATGGCGGGGAGAAGAAAAGATACTGAATCGTGGATGATATTTTCTCTAAATATTTAGGCATAGGGCAATCTCTTTAGGGAACTTACCCCTACCTACCAAGATTACTGTAGAATGTCAATAATAGATCGTTTTCATTTAAAAAAATTCACTACTCGACTCCCACATTGACTGATAATTATTTAAACTATCTTTATCTAGATACTAAGTATTTAATAGAGGTACTTTGAGTGTTGAAATGATCACCAGTGACGCGTCTAGGTCTTCATGACCTCGCTAATCAGAGTCCAGAGTGCTAACCATTACACTATGGAACCATGACCTCGCTAATCAAATGAGCATCGTAACAATGATGTCAAAGAATTGCTGTGAAGAGTAAACGGGGTCTATTTAGAAGCATTTAGTAGAGGGCCAGACGCTTGGTAGAGGCGCCGCAGACGTGGTCGTGGTTACCTAGCTATGGTGATGGGCAATGTCCATGATGATAAGTACAACTAACAGAGGGCTCCATGCACATCCTGCATGGTTCTAAACACTTTGCGCACGTTACTGCTCTTAGTATTTTATTTTATGGAGTTAGCACTCAGTCCTAGTGTGTGGCCTCTTCATCTTACGTTGTAGCGTTGTGTGTGAGTTCACCGCAGGCCTGAACTCCACAGAGATATTAGTGAGAGTGACTCTAGGTAGACAGCTTTATCTACTATGGCCTACTCGTTGGTTTGATGTGGAGGTTACTCCAAATAAAATAATTCCAATGTGTTTTCAGATTGTATGCCAAGCCTGTTCATCAAATAAATATGGTTTAGATTACCTGAAAAATCAACCAGCAAGAGTATGTGAACATTGTTTCCAAGAACTACAGAAACTAGGTAATATATAAGTAAAGATCTAACACATTCCTTTATTCCCAGATGCTTCCAAACGACCTTCTGAAAGAATCATCTTAGGTGCATTAGTGATGTGATTGCTGATAATCATCTCAACATGTTAAGAATTTTGCTTTCGTAATTTAATTAAGCTTTCTTAATGCATAGGATACTAATTGTAGAAATATAATTACAGAATGAAATGCTTTAAAACAGTTACAAGGGAACTTTAACTTTCAAATAATATTGAAGTTTATAGTTTCCCAACTGTGTGCTTGTTACAAATCATGTTTATCTATCTCTGTGGTCATAGACTGACTGGGTGGCCCTTTGTTAACTTATTTCTAATCACTTGGACTGATTTGGTGGTATATCTAAATGTCCAGCTTTTCACCAAGTATAAAATGATAAGACATATCTGCCTGCTCATTATTTGCAGGTATCCATCCCCACAGTTAAGATGAATGCAGCTCGCAAGACCGCTCAGGTCTATATTTTGGGAAGAGAGTTTCGTTCAATTCCTGAACCTGTATATAGGATCTGAATTCCAAAAAGGTTGTCCTTCATATCACGAAGAATAGCTTTCCATCACCAAATGAGAATGTCTCAGTGAATAAAGCTAGATGGCATGCTATTTCAGAATCCATATATTTAGAGAGTAATAATAACTGTTACATACATCATCCCAGAAGACACGTTTATCTAATCCTTCATTGGCCTTTTTGTTCCTCCCTTTGTTCTCTGGGTGTACCGTATAAGCTGTGAACATTCAACATTCATTTTTAAAATCCTCTTCCCTAATCACCCACACCTATTTTTAGTCAATAAATCTTGACTAATTTATCCTCAAAGACCTTCCTCTTAATTTTTTCATCTCAGCCCGATTTTTTATCTGGACTATATTCGTAGTTTCCCAACAGGTTTTCTGCTGCAAATCCTTCCTCCTTTCTACTGCCAGATTTTTTTTTTCTTCTAAATTCAATCTGCTCCTGTCATTTCCCAGCCTAAAAGACCTTGGTTTCCCACGGCTTAAACAACAGTCCACATTCCTTAGAACCAGTCTTTTTTCCTTCAGCCTTATTATTCTCCAAATAGATGATCTAATTTCATACCTCTGCTTTTGCTTATGCTGACCTCTCCGTGGAGTGTCCATCCTCTTCTTTTTGACTTGGCAAATTCCTGTTATACCTTAATGGCCAACTCAGATATCTTACTGTCTCTCCAGCTTTTCCTGAATCTCTGCACTCAAAATTAGTGGTTTCCTATCTTGTCTTATGGCCCCTTTTCTAATACTTTGTTTATTATAATATTTTTATTCCATCATATATCTAGGTACTAAATGATGTTGTTAGTGGTTTTTTTTTTTTAAGTCAGGAGGGAAATTTATATAATATATTTAAAGTTGATAGTACATTAACATGTTTTATTATTCTGAAGGCACAAAAGGGTCATCCTTTCTCATGGTTTACAACTGAAAAAGAATAAAATCATAGAGAGTAGAAAGTCTTTCTCCCACTCAACTTTCGGCCATCCATCTCTTTTCCCGGGGGTCTCAGTGTCATCAGTTTCTCAAGTGTCCTTCCATAGATATTTTATGCAACAGTGTTTATTGATCTGAATTAAATTGAATTGCAGAATGCTTACCACTGGCTACATAAGTGCACCTGATTTGTTTTAGATCATCAGCATTCTCCTAAGATTGGATCTCCCGGAAATCACAAATCTCCTTCAAGTGCCTTATCATCAGTCTTACATAGTATTCCATCAGGGAGGAAACAGAAAAAGATCCCAGCTGCTCTCAAAGAAGTAAGTATTTCCATTAAACTTGCAACCTTATATAAGCTGAATTATTCATATGCATATAATACACTGTTTTTCTTCCATAAAGGAAGATGTCATTTCCCACTACTATTAAGACATGCATTTTAATAGTAGTGCTAGATGTGGCTGATGGCTCACTCTCTTGCTTGGTCTCCCATATGACCTGAGTCAATCAGAAAATGTCAGTTGAAAGGTTTGGAGAACATTTTATAGCAATGGTGCTATAATAATATATAATATGGTACAGTACATAATAATGGTGCAAGTAAAGATAATGTAGACATATGTGAATTTTTTTTAAAGATTTTTATTTATTTGTCAAAGAGAGGGAAAGAGAGAGAGCACATGCAGGAGGTGTGGCAGGCAGAGGGAGAAGCAGGCTCCCCACTGAGGAAGGAGCCCAGTATAGCACTCAGTCCCAGGACCCTGGGATCATGACCTGAGTCAAAGGCACTTAACTAACCGACTGAGCCACCCAGGTGTCTCTACACATTTGAATTTTTTAAATTACTTTGAGAAGACCCCATGCCAGAGGGAAGAAGTCTAGAATATTTTAGGTACTTTATTAGCATTTACTAGTCTACACCATTTGCTTTTTGTAAGTATTGGTTGGCTATAGACAGCTGCACTGATGGGAAATTGTCTTTCATTTCAACTTAAAAGAAAAATGTAAAAAGTTAGGATAGTCTGCATAGTTAAAACTGCCAGTGGCATGATCCACAGGCATCACCAGTACCCTAGTCCATCTCCTCGGATTCAAGGGTTCAGTCAGCCAGCGTCAGTTAACACAGAGCACTGCCTGTCTGGGCCACCTCTGTTTTTTTGTTTTGTTTGTTTTAATTTTTTAATTTATTTATTTGACACAGAGAGAGAGCACAAGCACAAGCAGGAGGAGCAGCAGGCAGAGGGAGAAGCAGGCTCCCCGCTGAGCAAGGAGCCCGATGTGGGGCTTGATCTCAGGACCCTGGGATCATAACCTGAGCCAAAGTACCACTTAACCGACTAAGCCACCCATGCACTCCTGGGTCACCTCCATTTTTTTTTTTTTAGTTTATTAATTAGTTCTACCTGTTTTTGTTTTAATTAGTTCTACCAGTTTTGAGACCAGCAGAGTAGAGTTTTAAATTTTGTTCTCTTACTTGGTTACTCTAGAAGTGTTCTACCATGGAAAATGGAAGCAAACAACTCTAAAAAGATCGTGTTCTTTATGTAAAGTTGAGTATATTCCATCATGGCCATTAAAACACTAGGAAATGATCCATATAGCCAGTCTCATGAAATAGTAATAAGAGGACATAAAGTTCTAATTGCCAAGTTTCTTAAACTGGTTGAGCCAATTTAGTACTCTGAACTGTCTCTTCTGTCACTCAGTTCCCAAATCTAAATTGACTTTCAGAACTTTAAGGTTCTTAACCAACGGAAATAGTTTTCAGTTTTCTATAATTGTTCTCCTCTCCATGCTAATGTCACAGTTTATAAATATAATTCTTAAATTTGCTCTTCTTGTCAGTCTAAGCTCCACAGTGCTAGTTACAAAACTATTTCTAGTCTAGACTAGACCCAGCCTGACTCCAGTCACATTTTGTACATCTTTCTACCCAACCACACAAACCGACCTTCCACTGTCAAATCCCTACTTCCTGACTACAGCAGCCATTTTTTCCTTTGCGCCATTGGCTCTCAAAGTGTTCTCCAAAGCAGCACATCAGCATCACCTGAGAACTTACTAGAAATGAAAATTCCTAGGCCCCACCCAAAGTCTACAGAATCAGGAACTTCAGCAAGCATTCTCTGTGATTTAAATATATACTAAATTTTGAGAATCACTGCTTTCTCCTTTGCAACCAAACTGAGAAAAATAATTTAACTGGGTAAGTACTGTAAAAGTAAAAGTTTTCTACTTGGGAAGCTGTGATTTTTGTCTTTTTATTTGTAATTGAGGTGAAATTCATGTAACTTACAATTAACTATTTAAAGGATACAATTCAGGTGTGCCTTGCCAGGTCAGTGGGTAGAGCATGTGACTTTTGATCTCAGGGTCCTAAGTTTGAGCCCCACATTTGGTGTAGAGTTTTCTTTTAAAAATATATAGGGGCTCCAGAGTAGCTCAGTTGTTAAGCATATGTTTCAGCTCAGGTCATGATCCCAGCATCCTGGAATTGAGCCCCATATTGGGCTCCCTGCTTAGCAGAGAGTCTGTTTCTCCTTCTGCAGCTCCTCTGTGCTTGTGTTCCCTCTTTTGCTATCTCTATCATAGATAAATAAAATCATAAGAAAAATAAATAAATACACACACACACACACACACACACACACACGAGGGTACCTGGATGGCTCAGTTGGTTAAGCGTCTACCTCTGGTCATGATCTCAGGGTCCTGGGATCAAGCCCAGCATTGGGGCTTCCTCCTCAATGGGGAGTCTGCTTCTCCCTCTCCCTTTGCCCCTCCCCCACAACTTGTGCACTCACTCTCTCCCTCTCAAATAAATAAATAAAATCTTTAAAAAATAAAAGGAATCATATAATACATGACCTTTTGTGTCTGGCTATTTTCATTTCTCACAGTATTTTAGAGGTTCACCTAAGTTATAGCACGTGTCAGTACTTTGTTTCTTTTTATTTGTGAATAATACTCTATTATATGCATATACAACAATTTATCCATTCATCTGTTGATGGACATCTGAGTTGTTTCTGCCTTTGGGTTTTTATGAATAATGGTGCTATAAACATGTGAACATATTACCATGTGGACATTTGTCTTAATAATATACCTAGGAGTATGATTGCCTGGTCATATAGTAGTTTAGGTTTAACTTTTTAAGAAATTGGGAAGTTGTGTTTGTTTTTTTTTTTTTTTTTTTAAAGATTTTATTTATTTATTTGACAGAGATTACAAGTAGGCAAGAGAGGCAGGCAGGGAGAGAGAGGGGGAAGCAGGCTCTCCGCAGAGCAGAGAGCCCGATGTGGGGCTCGATCCCAGGACCCTGGGATCATGACCTGAGCCGAAAGCAGAGGCTTTAACCCACTGAGCCACCCAGGCGCCCCGGAAGTTGTGTTTTTATTCCAGTAATGTTCAAGACATTTTTAGAAACTCCTCGTTTTTAGAATTCCATTCAGAGCCTCAGTAGGCTCAGTAATGGCAAGTTATGTCTCTTGAGTTAGACTTGGTTTATATTTTAAATAATCAAATCACTGGAAGGGAAGCTTTGTGACTCATGTGATTAAGCTGCTTAAGGTCAATTTTATTTTTAAAAGGATAATAGAGGACAAGGGGTATCAGGACAGTTAAGCATCCAACTCTTGATTTCAGCTCAGGTCATGATCTCCAGGTTGGGGGATCAAGCCCCATGTCAGGCTTCACACCGAAATTCTCTCTCCCTCTCCTGTGCCCCTCTTGATTTTGGCTCAGGTCCGGATCTCAGGGTCCTGGGATAGAGCCCTGCATGAGGCTCCCTGCTCAGCAGGGAATCTGAGGATTCTCTCTCCCTCTCCCTCTGCCCCACCCCTGCATGCATTCACTCATTCGAGCACACTTTCTCTAAAATAAATAAATTTTAAGAAACAAAAAGTCTGTTCACCATTCTACTAATAACACAATTCCTAAACTTGGCTTTTTAATTCTGTTGCTCTGTGTTAAAAAGAGAGAAATTTCAACTGCCAGATTATAATCATTGAGAGCTTACTACCTTTTTGCCCAGAAATTAAGACATTTTCATCTTTTTATGAAACAAAATAAGCTTCTCTCAGACAGAATTTGGGGATCAGAAACTAATCCTTAAAATCACCATGAATAATTGAATTTTCCATTTACTTCCCTGTTAATAGTTTTGTTTTGGGTGCCTGGGTTGCTCAGTTGGTTAAGCGACTGCCTTTGGCTCAGATCATGATCCTGGAGTCCTGGGATGGAGGTCCGCATCGGGCTCCCAGCTCTATCGGGAGTCTGCTTCTTCCTCTGACCTTCTCCTCTGTCATGTTGTCTCTCACTCTCTATCTCAAATGGATAAGTAAAATCTTAAAAAAAAAAAAAAAAAAAAAGTTTGGTGGGTTTTTTTTTTTAAGATTTTTATTTATTTGACAGAGGGAGACACAGTGAGAGAGAGAACATAAACAGGGGGAAGTGAGAGAGGGAGAAGCAGGCTTCCCACTGAGCAGGGAGCCCAATGCAGGGCTCATCCCAAGACCCTGGGATCATGACCCAAACCGAAGGCAAACACTTAATGACTGAGCCACCCTGTTAACACCACGCTGTTAATAGTTTATATAAGTCCAAAAAATTATTTCAGGGAGAGTTATAGGTTTAAGTAGTTTTCCCTAATATTGCAAAATACGAAGAACAGTAAACAACATATATATTTGAAAATGCAACTTTCAAAAAGCATTTCTGATCTTTAGAATTATTTTTCTTCCTCTGGCAACTCAGAAAATAAGTGACACCACAAATACATACATATATGCAAGCTCAGTTAAACCAGGCAGAATGCTGGAATGGTTTTACATTTTTTAAGAGAAGTGGGGAAGGGCAGAGAATCTTAAGCAGGCTACACACCCAGTGCAGAGCCCTTGATCATGACCTGAGCCAAAATCAAGAGTTGGATGCTTAACAGACTGAACCACCTGGGTGCCCCAATGCTGGAACTGCTTCTAAACAGAAGGGTATTTTATGCCCGTGGTAATGGCAGTATTCAATTTGTATAGTAGCAGAGTTCGTTTTGTTTTTGTTTTTTAAGTTTTTTTGTTTGTTTGTTTTTTTAATTTGAGAGAGAGGGAGAGAGAGCACAAGCAGAGGGAGGGGGAGAAACAGACTCTCTGCTGAAGAGGGAGCCCAATACGGGGCTCCATCCCAGGACCCTGGTATCATGACCTGAGCCAAAGGCAGAGGCTTAACTGACTGAGCCACCCAGGTGCCCCATAGTAGCAGACTTTGAAAATAAACCATTTTATTCTCAAACATTATATTATCATGGTTATTACTCTCAGCACCAGTGATCAAAAGCAATTTGTTACTTTATCTTTTGTTTCTTTGAAAACCATTAAACTATACATGGGGTTTGCTTATGTAGGTATCAGCAAACACAGAAGATTCTTCCATGAGTGGCTACTTGTACAGATCAAAGGGCAATAAAAAACCTTGGAAACACTTGTGGTTTGTCATAAAAAATAAAGTGCTGTATACATATGCTGCAAGTGAGGTAAGATCTGAAATCTAAAGATGAATTGTGGGGTCTGGTTTTATAATGCCAATTGGAAATAATTACAGTATCTGTTTAATCTATTTGTTTTGTGTATTTTTTTGTTTTGCTTTGCTTTTGGAGGGGGAGATGTTGTTGCTATGATTTTTAATGTCAACAGTGTCCTAGACCTCTTACCAAAAAATGTTAGGAATTTCCCGTAATATTAAAATACAACTCTTTTTGGTGTCATGTGGCTACTAAGAACTTCACTAAAGGCAAAGCTTCTTATCCTTTTTACCAAGCTGTCTTGGTTGACACTCCCTTGACTATTCCCAGATTATACTGGTCAGGCCTCAAGCTTAGATAAGATACTTTGTTTGGGTTATAAACAATGCCTGGCTATTTGCTCTAACATTACCCTTTTCAACTGTCTGATCACCCTGTGTTCCAGTAAAATCCTATAAAAACCACTGCTCTAGGAGCCAAGGTCTTCCTTAGTGGGTCAGGATAAATCACTTCCCCAGCTTGATTTCTGCATCCATAAAATGAAAGTAATTACCTACCTCACATGGTTATAGGGAAGTATGTGATACTCAATGGATGTGAACACATTGAAAACTGTTTAGCACAGTGTCTGACTCATGAGATAGGTGGGGAGTGGTCAGCTTAGTATGGCTGAATAAATGAAAATGAAAAATAAAGAATTATCATTGTTTTATATATGTGTATATGAAATTAAATTATAGCTATACAGTTCAAGAGTTTGCAAATCTGAATTTTGTTATCAATTTAATATCCCACCTCCCTTTGTGTCTTTTTAAATTAGGACGTGGCAGCTTTGGAGAGTCAGCCTTTACTAGGATTCACTGTCGCTCAAGTCAAAGATGAGAATTCAGAGTCCAGAGTGTTCCAGTTACTACACAAAAACATGTTATTTTATGTGTTCAAAGCAGATGATGCTCACTCAGCTCAGAAGTAAGTAATTTAGACATATCTTTCTTTTATACATGAGTTTCAAGTTGTCACATGATTGATTTTGAAATAACCTACTTTCATGTGTGGGGACAATTAAGAATTTAAATCAGAGATCCAAGTTAGTTAGATTTAACATGTTTTTCAAAGCCTTTGGAACTGTTGTAAGGCCAGGCAAGAGGATCTGGAATATTTGCAGGAGGCAGAGGGGAAAAGAAAATAGGTAGTTCTGTCCAAAATATTTTGTCTATATGTGACCTCTGAGGAAGCAGCATGAAACTGCTCTGCTGAATGGAAAGGAAGCTGAGGCATTTGACCTCTCCTTCAATGAGGGTAGGGATCATCTCTTGAAACATTCCAGGACTTTGGCAATCCAGTGATTCAATTGTGCCATGGAACAGCGGGAGTTTAAACAGCTGCTTGCTAACTTACTTCTTTGGGAAAAGGGTCAAACACATTAAGAGGCTCCCATGCTGTTCCCAATAACTGAGTAGAAGGAAATGGATATCATTTTAGATGGTAAAGGCTTTTTAAAACAGTCTCTTCAAAATTCCGACGGGAATATTTATTTTTATGTCATGAGGTTGTTTAACATAGAGAAGCATATCTCTGTGAAATTCAGGTCCTTTGTAAACAAAACAGTGCAGTTTACCTTTTCACCAGATCTTTCATGTGATTTTTATTGTGGCCTCACAAATTACACGTTTTTGTTTCCACGGAGCTTAGTGCTCATGTGTTCTCAAAGGCTTAAAACGTGCATGCAGATAAAAAAGAATGCCTTAAGTAAACAAGGCTTGTCTTTTCTTAAGGCAATTAGAATTAATGTACCAGAATTATATGTTCCTGAATATTAATCAGGT
The DNA here is from genome assembly GCA_004024625.1 of Mellivora capensis. Lineage (NCBI taxonomy): Eukaryota > Metazoa > Chordata > Mammalia > Carnivora > Mustelidae > Mellivora > Mellivora capensis. Next base: position 43,442 of record PISX010012451.1, on the reverse strand, counting down.
ACAATGTGACACGTACTCTGTAAGATTTTTTTTCAGCCTATGTTAGGATATCTAGTGTGTTTTTATTACTCCAAATAATTCTTTTTCAGTTGAACTGAAGACTACTTAAAATTATGTCACTTAACTATTTTTTCTGTAAAAATTACCTTGGATAAAAGAGTAATTATTCTAATATCCTGTTAGGAATTACATTTCTCATGATTTTTATCTGTATTCATCATCAAACTGATAAAAATTATTTCTTTTGAATATACATCTTTTGTTCATATCATTAAGTTGACAAGGTAGAAAAATCTTCAATATGATTGAATGTCGTTGAGTGAAGGAAATCTGCTTGCTTGTAATTTAGAATTAATACAGGCTAAATTATAAGTTTCTCTTTGAAGTCACTAATATCATGGATGTTTTTACAAATTATAGAATGTTAAAATGTATTAATTTGGGGGCACCTGGGTGGCTCAGTGGGTTAAAGCCTCTGCTTTCGGCTCAGGTCATGATCCCAGGGTCCTGGGATTGAGCCCCGCATTGGGCTCTCTGCTCCGCAAGGAGCCTGCTCCCTCCTCTCTCTGCCTGCCTCTCTGCCTACTTGTGAACTTTGTCAAATAAATAAATAAAATCTTTTAAAAAAAAGTATTAATTTTAATGGAAAGTTTTAGCTTTTTAAAAGACATGTATTATAATTTATGCCATTTGCATTTAAATTTTTGAAAATTCTATCCTTGAAATTTGAGCTAAATCTGTTACAGGCTATGTTTACTAATTAATTTGAGTGGTTTCAAATGTTCATAGTAAGTTCAGAAGCAACTACAGTGCTAGGGAGGTACAACAAGTGTCTTCTGAATAATTTCAGCTGTGGGTATTGTCAGATAAAACTTTGAGACTAATGAATTTTGGAAAGACTTCTATGAAACTCTGAAAGTTTTTTTTTATACACTTCATATTGCATGCAAAATTTTGATCAACTGAAGTAGAACAGATGTTAGATTTTCTTTCACTGAAAATATTAGAACAGGTCTGGACTGTGGATGCCCAGAGAGTTAAGAGAGGAGACAGAGATAAATCTGGTGTTCCTAAAAGCAGAAAGGGGGTTAAAATAAAAGCCTTGTCAAATGTATTCATTTCCCAAACCAAACGTATGGAATCATCAGGACTTCACAGAGCTTTTACATGAAATGGCCCCTTCCTCACACCTCATAGACATAAAAGATGCAATTTTCAGGCCAAATTTTTGGCCATATTACTAAGTAAAGGATGTTTCTATATACATAGAATTCTAATTTGGTATAGGAAGCTTCTGAAATATACTGCTAGGGGAGTGGATCCACAGGCACAGCTGTGATCTATATTGTCTTAACATCTATTGGAGGATTGCATTTTACAAATCTAACAAATTTCTCTTACCAGGTGGATAGAAGCATTTCAGGAAGGCACAATATTGTAGCGATACTGGTTTCATCCCTTCTGTGATTCCAAATGGGTGGAATTTCATCAGAATGGAGTAAATGCAGTACAAAAATTTTATATAAATGAACACTGCCAAGATAAGTCCAACCAAAATCTTCATCAAAATTGTGAATTATTTTGTTAGGTATAAGGTAATTTTTTTAATGTTTGTTTTCTCATGTATGTTATTTATTAAAATTTTGATGTTTACTTAATGGTCAGAATTATTTCTGAGACTCACACTGAATTCTGAAGTACCTTTTCTTTAGAAACCAGAAAACTTATCTCAATATTGTATACTGTATTAACTGTTTGTGACACAGATTTCTCAGTGTGTTTTATAGTGTTACATTGTAACATTCTTACTTGAGCTAAGTCTTTGTAAATAAAAAACACACATTAAGGAGCAAATTTCTATGCAGTGTTTGGTTTAGGAATTACTATAAAACTGCTGATGAAAAAAATGTATGTTTTTGAATCAATAAACTTAGATGAATTTTTGTATCTTTTAATGGAAAAACACATGGCCAACTCCTACCTCAGTAACTGTGAAATGAAATTCCAGTAAATTATCTAGAGTATTTCTGTTGTACCTCTTTTGGCATGAAATAATGTTACATCATCAAGGAATTAGAGCAAAGGGATAGAATGTAAAAATTGTCATTGAACTGAGCTATGAGTAGGAGAGAGAATGTTTTCATTTGCAGAGGAACACAAGTCTTTATATTAAAGTTTAATCCTTTTTTTAAAGCTACCAGTTCAACACAAACATAAATGTATTATTATTTTTAAAAATACTGCAAGTATTATATTACACAATATCCTTTGCTATTTTAAGTGTTCTGAGCCCAAGTCAGTGGTGGTGTTTGCATCTAAAAAGAATTTCCATTCCCTATAATAATGTGCTTTAAAAAATGAACTGGAATTACCGTACCAAATAAGCACATATTCTATGCCAGTGTTAATGAAATTGTATTCATTTTCTAAAGGTTATTTAAGACTACTTTGTGTTATGTCCTCCCTGGTAATTAAAACAAATCCTTTATTTCTTCAACCAGTTGCCAAATGCACTTCATTAGGAAAGATTTATATTCATAATTCTAGTGCACATACTATTTAACATGTGAACTGTTTTGTACATAAAACTTAATGAGTAGAAGAAAAATGAAATTCACACTATGATTACAGTCATTCTTGATGTTCATAATATACATTTATTGACTGAGCTTAAGCTAAAATAAATGATCTTAAAAGGCAAGGTTGTCCTAGACTATTTCACAAAAGGGCACAAGAATTTTCCTTTCTGCTTTTATATAACGTATTTCCTAATTCAGTGTGATACCATTGCCCAGAGAATTACTGAGTGCCTTTCTGAAGTTGTTTGTTGCAGCACCAGAATCTCAGCTAAATCTAGAGTTGGCTGCTGTCATTTTTTTCTGGCTCTTTCTTGCTGTGGGATCATTTTAAACCCTGTTGCACCCTCACCCACAATCCTCACATCCCATCTCCCCAGTCTTTCTGTCACAGTAGGAAAACTAATACTTGTTTGCAGCTCACTAATTTTAATCGAGAGAGCATAAATAGGGCTTCCATGTTAAAATCCTTGCAGCTTTTAGGGTATCCTTTTTGGAGACCAAGGTTATACCTTATAATGTGTTTCCTTCTTCTTTGGGTCTAGCATTTTGCAAAGGACAAGTTATTTGGAGTTCTGGCCCCCCTCCTTATGAGCTCTCAGCCTTCTGACTGGAAGGTTTGGCTTAAACCTCAGAATCTAAAAAAATTTCAGCCAGGCTATTTTGTCTTCCAACAGCTGGCTAAATCAAGAACAATTCATAAATCTAAATAGAAAAAACACTGCACAAACTTCTATTAATTCTAATTACATGTAAAATACATGTATGATTGTACTGGCTATTGGCTTCACCCCATGGAGGGTTTTGAAAATATAAAATACGTATAGCCTTTTGAGGAAGCTATCAGATTACCATTTTTCCCCCAAAAATGTTTTAAATGCGGAATGGTATTACGTTTCCTTTTCCCCCTAATCAGTCCTTCATAACTTATTAAAGCTGATCAATTATTTATTTAACTTGGCTCATTTAATGTCAACTGAGAAACCTAACTATATGTTTTATTATAAAGCTACTTTAAGAAATATATCTCTTGATAGCTAACATGTTAGAGGAAAAAAAATTATATTGGGTGCATTTGGTTGGGGGGGGCAGAGGGAGAGGGAGAATCTTAAGCAGGCTCCCTGCTGAGCTCAGACCTCCCCCCCCCAAGAGGGCCTTGTTCTCAGGACCCTGAGATCATGACCTAAGCCAAAATCAAGAGTTGGAAGCTTAACCAACTAAGCCACCCAGGCGCATTCTATGAGAAAGCATACACAGTACCAGGATCTCAAGAATACTATATTTGTTACACTGATGAATGTGTTCCATCACACCCTTTTCAGGTTTCTCCTTTTATTCATAAGGAGGAGAAAGAAGAGCAGTTTTAATGCTAAGCAAAAAGGCACTAAAAGTAACCTTGATAAGAAATGCCAGCTTAGGGGCACCTGGGTAGCTCAATGGGTTAAAGCCTCTGCCTTTGGCTTAGGTCATGATCTCAGGGTCATGGGATTGAGCCCCGCATCAGGCTCTCTGCTCAACTGCAAGCCTGCTTCACCCTCTCTCTCTGCCCGCCTCCCTGCCTACTTGTTGTCAAATAAATAAAATCTTTAAAAAAAAAAAAAAAAAGATGCCAGCTTAAAACTGGGGGAGGACTGGCATTCTTAGTATGCCCCCCGCCCCCAATCTAGGTTCCTCCTTAGCTATGACAGCTGTAAATGTAGAGGATCCATCAGAGTCCTAGAAAAATAAGGTTATCTTAGGCATCATCCGATGTTTCCAAACCTCTCTCCAACCTCTTTTCCCATTCTCTAGTACACCCAGTATGGTCCTATTGTCCTTTGTCCAAGATCCTTAGTTCTCTTTTCAACCAAAAGCTTGATTCTTTGAGTATGTAGTAGTGTTCCTTAAAATAAGATCATCAGAGCAACTTTAATATAAAGCAGTAATGAAACAAGCTTAGAAGAAAACTTTAAAGTGTGGTTTTGTTAAGCAGGAAAGCCTGCTATTTTGTAGTTTAGGTAAAATGTAAATGTTATCACAGCATATGTGTTGATCTGTCTTGAAGTATGCATCGATTTGTACTCCCATTTTTGAAATTTGAGATCCACTATAGTCAAATGTAGTCACTAGGATTTCCAGAAAGGTAAATCCTGTTTCTCTTGTTATACTGTACATGCCTTGAAGGTAAATACTGTATCTGTACAAAATACCTATCCTGTGTCTTTTTAAGAGAAAATAGTTGTTGAAATGCATAGAAGGTGAGGACAGGATTCTTGTCATCTGCAACTCAAACACAGCACCATCACCCCCCCCATGCCCTCATTATAACTCAGATCTTAGACCTGCTCTTTCCACCATCCTGCAAGGCCAGATTTGTAACTACCTGTTGGACATCTACATGAGTCCTCCTTAAGCATTTTGAACTTTACATGACTTCACTTTCTGTTCCTTCAGATCTGTTTATTTTCCTCCGTAATGGAAAAACACCATTTTAGTCTCCAGAATCTGCCTCTGAGTCTCAGCAAGACCCTCTGCTGTTGCTCTTGTACCCAGTCCATCTTCATTCCTGTTATTGCACAGAGCCTGGCTCAAGTCCTTATTATCTCTTCTCAATGATTAGAATAACTTTTCTTCTAAGTCCATTGCCACCATTGCGTGGTCTCATTTTAAACACTGCCAGAGCTATCTTATAAAGCATAGCTCTAACCTAGTTTCATCCCTGCTCTTTGCAGCCTCCATTGGCTTCCCAGTGGCTTGGCATGGAACACTTTTTCCTCAGGTGTCACATACTCCAGCTAAACCAACTGCAACCTTTCTTCTTTGTTCTCACTCTCTTCCTAACCCATTTCTGCCTATGTATTCAAGACTTTTCTTTCTGTGATAGTTGGTCCTAGTCCTTTTCTCTCCTATTCCTCCTCCCTTATTCCTCCAGACCGGAGTTCAGTTTGTCTTTCCTTTCTCTATGTCTCCATAGCCTCTAGCTAGGAAACATACTTTCTTATGGTGCCTGTCACATCCTGTCCTTGAGAATCTGAGATGACTCCTCAGTATCTGGCAGACTACCTTGCATGCTATAGACACTCAGTATTTGGTGAATTAAATTACTCCAAATAGATCCCTTCTGATTTTTATTTTTTTTTAAGTACCATCCATATGCAAATATACTGGAGCCTGTGCCACATTTAATATTCTCTAAAGGAAAATCTTTTTTTTTAATTAACATATAATGTATTGTTTGTTTCAGGGGTACAGGTCTGTGATTCATCAGTCTTAAACAGTTCACAGCATAGCACGTACCCTCCCCAATGTCTATCCCTCAGTCACCCCATCCCTTCCAACCCCCCTCCCCTTCAGCAACCCTGGGTTTGTTTCCTATAGTTAAGAATCTGTCATGGTTTTGCTCCCTCTCTGGTTTCATCTTGTTTCATTTTTCTCTCCCTTCCTCTATGATCCTCTGTCTTGTTTCTCAAATTCCTCATATCTGTGAGATCATATAATAATAGTCTTTCTCTGATTGACTTATTTCGCTTAGCATAATAGCCTCTAGTTCCATCCATGTCGTTGCAAACGGCAAGATTTCAGGGGTTTTGATGGCTGAGTAGTATTCCGGTGTGTGTGTGTGTGTGTATACACCACATCTTCTTTATCCATTCATCTGTTGATGGATATCTAGGCTCTTTCCATAGTCTGGCTATTGTGGACATTGCTGCTATAAATAATGGGGTGCACGTGCCTAAAGGAAAATCTTATATATGACTTTCCCTTTTAAGAAAAGAGATGATTTCTAGTAGGACTTAATTTTATTTTAAGATAAAGGTAGAAGAAATTTTCAAAAAGTCTCAGTATCAAATTCCCTTGGTGGGGGAGATGAAAGGAGGCAACTCTCTTTACTTTGAATTGGTCATAGCATATTAAAAACCAATCTTGAAATACTATATTGTTTTTTTAAATGACATGAATTTCTAGAAACATTTTTTACTTAAAGTGGTAACAGTTTGTATCTTATTGTCCATATAGATATAGATCCTTTATAAATACTAGTATTGTAAATAATGTCAATATGTATTCTATTTATACAAAATAAATTTACTGTATCTACTTTTGGTATGATGATGTCTTTTTTTTTTTTAAGATTTATTTATTTATTTGACAGAGAGAGAGATCACAGGCAGGCAGAGAGAAGGGAGGAAGCAGGCTCCCCGCTGAGCAGAGAGCCCGATGCGGGGCCTGATCCCAGGACCCTGAGATCATGACCGGAGCCGAAGGCAGAGGCTTTAACCCACTGAGCCACCCAGGCACCCCTGATGATGTCTTTTAAGTCATATATTTTTCTAGAGTCACATATTTAAAGATGAACCACATGGAGGGGTTTTCAGAGAATGAGGCATAAGGCATATTCCCCCTTTTAGGGATTGTTGCATGCCATTTTTCTGTGTCCTGTTGCCTAGTTCCAGAGGGAAAGGACAGAGGAGATGTTCTTCTTCCCAGTGCACCTTTGTTTTTCCTGACTTGGGTTTCTGGCCTGAATCTGGAACTGCTTTTCTAGTGCTGATCAATACTAAAGAAATTTCAAGGACCCCTTATCTTAAAGTCCAAACCACACAGTGCTTTGCACGCAGGACTGCTCTTCCAGCCACATCTCTGTACCACAGGTGGTCACTGTCATAATGTTCATTTCATGAACCTCTTCATTTCATGAATCTTTATAGACCACTAGGTATTGTCCTGTATGCTTGGGAATACACCACTGGACAAAAAAGCCAGCCTTCAAGAAGTTCATAATCTAAGTGATAATAATTCTTGCTCCATTTAGCCACTATATGTATTTCCCCACAAGAGCTGATAGGTAAATCGTTGCCTGACTGTGGAGGCTTCTGCCCTAGCTTGCTTTATTTAAGGGAATTTTAAAAATATTTTATTGGGATCCACCCCGACTTGTTAACTCCTCTAATGAACTTTAAGGTAAGAGATACCCCAAAACAGAGCCCAATTTTCCACAAGTTAGAAACCAATCTACCCAAAACTGATGAGGTTATCTACTATTACTCAAATGTGAAACGTCTCAAAACTTCCTTTAACAACCGACCACCTTTGGCACAAGGGATGCTAAGCGCGCGCGGCTTAAGTCCTTGATAACTCGTTCTGGCGCGGCAGTTTCCCTCCCAGCCGATAGGGGGCAGCGGCCCTTCAGAGGCTCGGTTTTCTCATTCCTCCACCCAGGGAACGTCACGACCTCCTCTCCGCTTCGCCACCAGTAATGCGCAGGCGCACATGGGAGCACGTACCCCAGAGCCGAGGGAGGGGTCACGAACTCTGACCCCCCAAATACACAAACCCAGAAAGCTCCCTACCCCCACTTTTCTTTACCCTACCCCCTTGAGCTTTCTCCAATCTGTCCCTTCCCGGAACCCCAAGCGGCCACCACAGCAGGACTGTCCTGTCTACGCCCGGCGCGGGACGTAGCTCCTCGGAGAAGCGCCGGTAAGAAGTGCCGAGGAGAAAAGCAGCGGTGGCCGCGCCTGGGCCGGAGGGCGGGGTGTCTCTCCCAACTGCCAACGGATGCGCCCCCAGGTCCCCCAACAGCCTGCGGGCAGCGGCCGACAGGGCCCGCCTGTATGGCGGCGCGGCGGAAGGCTGCTCGGGTTGGGTTGGGAGCGCGCAGAGTGGCCGGAGAGGCGGGGCCGAACGTGCGGGCTCCTGAGAGAGGCTGAGACAGTCAGTAGCCGGGGCCGGAGCGCGGGGCGCGGAGGGTGGCGGGGTGCGGGAGGCAAGTCAGCCGAGCTGCACGGCGCGCACAGCAGCCTTTCCCCCCCGGCATCTCCTGCGGCGCCTCTGACCTTTCACCTACAGGAAAAGCTTCCGTCTCAGCGCCGCCGCCGCCGCAGCTTCCCCCGCCCCGGAGAGCCGCGCGTCGCGGCCGGGCTCCGGGGGCGCACCGCGGGCTCGAGCGTCCGCGAGCCGAGGCCTCCGTCCCTTCCTGAGGTTGCTTAGTAACTCTCGTGCCTGCACGGGACGGACGGAGCCGCGCCCTTGACTTGCGCGACAAATAGGGCGACAGCAGCCGCAGCCTTTGGACCCGTATCTTTTGGGGAAAATGGAACGGCCCGGGGTCCTCACTGGCCTGGGCATGTCTAAACTTCCAGTAGTTCTTTTGTTAAGAAACTTTGCCTGCAACTCCTGCACATAATCGTTTCTTGAGTTACAAATGTTGCCAAGGTGTCTCATAACCTTCACTAAGTAGGTCGGCCTGTTTAAACAAACAAATGAAAGGAGAAGCAAAAAAGACTGGAAAATAAAGCCTTTCGGGTTTTTGTTCCTCTGGATGTTGTCAGTAGGCCTTCGATTTAGACGTTCTTGAACAACGTTGTATGGTTGCATGGTACGCGATGATTGTTTTGAAATTTTGCTTGTGTGTCCAGTGGGTAGATCTAGAAGATGGATGTTCCTGTTCTTGTAAGAAAAAAAAAGGGGGGTGGGTCGCATATAAATGTAACATTTAATATTCTTTGTAGGAGCATTTCAGTCTTTTAGGAAGAGTTTTGAGGGAGACACAAATCAAAGGCATCAGACATTCCTAAGATTTTGTTTGTGTTTCTGTCACACAAAGCGTATAATTCCTGCCCTTGGGGAATAAAGAAGACTAAAGAAATATAAATATAGTTACCTTTTTCTGATTTATAGGACCTTCTGCAACTCCTTAAAATCTTTTATGAAAGCCCTGGGGAAATGTATCTTTACAGAAATTTTGCATATGATATTAAAAGTTAACAGAAGTCTTTAGTGAATTCTAGTCAGTTGCTTTAGTATATACAATAAATGCTGGACTCATCTCAAAGGATTGGATTTTTTAAAAATTTGCACTGAGTGTTAAAAGTCAGGTGGAATTTAAGGGAGGGAAGAAGAGCTTAGAATGGTATGTTGAGGCATAAAGAACATCCCAGTTTGACCCTAAGAGAGCCCTCTCTTGGGACCTATAAGAGATAAAATGGGAAGATGAAGTCAGACTATAAAGAAAGTCTGTGTCCACAGTGGCAGGCATGTTTCAGAGGCTTAACAAATATTGAAAAAAAATAAAAGGAGGAGGATTGAAATTTTATCCTTTGGCCATTAAAGAGACATAGATGGCTCTGAAGCAAGAGAATAAGGATGTTTCAATTCTGTAAGTGCCCTGAGATACTGTTGCAGTATCAGGGGTGCAGACCACTAATGGTTTTGCCTTCTTGGTGCTTCAAATATATACAAAGATGGTTCTTGCCTTATAGGGGCTTTTCATGTGTACAGAGTCGTATATATTAAATGTTTGTTCTGGAAACTCAACAGTAGCTGAAATTTTACCTGAAGGGTTAACTGGAAGACCTTCAAGGCTGCTAGAGGTTTTATGAACCCTTTGAAATTCAGCATATATTGTCATTTGTAGTGGTAATGAATGTGAATTTGTGTTTTCTAGTGAGAGAAACCTTAACTACCATCAATTTCAAAGAGATATTTGACCCACCATACTGGAAAAAATAGAATCATTCTTTTATGTCATATTTATATATTTTCAAATTTTGTATCCCCCAGAAGGAAATACATTTTGCATCATGACTCACATTCACACAGATTAAACTAAAATAAAGTCTAAATGAGACTATTCTTACCCTCACTATATCTGATGCGCTCTTTTCTATTTTCATAAAAAAAAAGACCTACTGAATTAATTTTGCCATCCGTAAGTGGCTCACAACACAAAGTTTGCAAAATACTGTTTTGGATGACAGCAGCCTACATTCAGTTGATGGTAGTGCGGCTGGTGGAAAAATGAGCTGTTTCTGATGTCAAGAACATGGACTTAAAATTTTGAATCTGAACGGAAAAAGGACAGCGCCGTTCATACTGTCTTTTTTCTGTGGAGAAGATAAGTAGAAATGAGATCTTGGCAAACTGAAAAAACTCAGGGCCAAAAATGTAGGACTGTTTTGTTTTCTGAATGTTAATTAGCTCTAGAGCAGTAAAGACAGCATCCTCATGTTTTTAGCTTTGTCCCTCAAGCCAGTGAAAATACTTAACCTTCAATGCCTAACTCAGATGTCTCTTGTATAGGGTTTTTCCAGAGCCTCCCTCCTAGTGTGGTCGTTCTGAACTCCTTTTGTTCGTTTATTGAGCACTTTGTTCATTCAGCTTTCAGGAAATACCTCTTACCTATAAAGAAATATTTTCACTGACATTGAATTTTTACAACTTTTTGAAGTAGATTATATTGAATCCATTTCATTTGTGTCATACATTTAGTAAGTAGTAGAACAAGATTGACTTGAGGTCTAAGACACTACTACCTATGTAAACTTTGACTGTTCCTCTGTTTTTCTCTTTATCACTCCTTCCTAGTGTTCTTCATAACTTTTAGCACATGGTAATTTTTAAAAATCTGTTTTCTCATTAAAATATCAGCCCTATAGAACAGAGATCTTTTCTGCCTTTTTCACTGTCAAGTCCCAAAGTCTCAGTGCCTGGTAAATATGTTCCAGTAAATGCTTACTGAAGTTAGATGTGAATACTAGGCACTGTTAAATAGTAGAGGTTCATTGGAAACTACAGTTGTTTTTCTTAGAAGTCTATTAGAGATGGGTCATCTATGTGAAGGACAGGGTGTTGTAGAAGATGCAGTAGGCTAAAGATGAGGGAATGCTTACTTTCTGATTACAACTGTACATACCCATTCAAAAAGCAGAAAGGAAAAAATAAGTAGCCTATAACTCTCACCTAGAAAAGTCACTTCACATTTGAGAATGTTTGTTTTTTGTCCTTGTGTCTTTTACATAGTTAAATTCATTTAAATAAAATTTTGTTTCTGAATCTTTGCATTTAGTTTGTCATTAGCATTTTCTGTCATTAAACATTTTCCCCGTACATTAATTTAATGAAAAAAATTTTTGTACAAATCTTTGTTCTTTGTCTTTGCTAGGATGTCACCTTCTCACAAAGGCCATCTCTGACCTGTTATTTAAAAAAAAAAAAAATGCATTTTCTTCCCTGTCCCAAGCATTTTGTCACTAGTCCCTGCTCTAATTTTCTCCATTCCACTTTTCACTGTTTATTGGTGTCATATACTTGTTTGTTGTCTGTCGAACCTCACCAAAGTAGAAACTTCACAAGGCAGAGTTTGTTTTAATACTCTCTGCTGTATCCCTAACACATAGAAAAATGCCTGGCCCATAGGAAGCACTTAAGAAGTACTTGTTGTTGAGTAGAATAGTGAATGAATTATTAGGTCAGTTAACATTTTTCAGACTCTTCATGCACATTGACACATTAACTTTTCTAAGAAGGTTATGGCAATTTAGACTTACATCAATATGTGGAGAATGCTTGTTTTGTCTAATTTTTGGAGTTAAATTTGTTCTTAGAAAACATACTGATCTGGTGATTCCACCGTCATGGTAGAAGGAGAAGCCATTAGCAAAGACATGGAAGCATGAGAAACATGGTAAATTCAAGGAATTACAAGTAGTATGTATGGCTAGAATATAAGGTTTATCAAATGACACCTCAAATCCTTTAGTGAAAGGGAAGGCTTTGAAGGTTATTAAGAGGTAAGATAATATTAAATACATATGTTAGAGCAGTCTGGCAGCAAAATATTATAGTTGCAATTAGGTGAGTATTACTGGATTTTTAAGTCAAAATTTGGAAGTAAATTGGTTGTAGGTTGGACTGTCTATGGTCACTGAAGTCATCTATGTTGGTGGCAGGAAAGGGACAATACTCAGTGTTAAAATTTTCAAAGAATAATGGTTTTAGAGCATACCTAATGAATGACAGTAGTAAAGTCATTAGAAACTGGTATAACTGATTTAAAAGAATCTCAGAGGAAGTGATTTTGGTAAGGGAGAAAATAAGTCTTGTTCAGAGGCCTGCAACATTAGCACTGTCCTTGAGCTGTGTATATGTATACATATACATATAAATACAAGATAAATAGTTTCATGCTTATTTGCCTATTTTGAAGTATTTTGTCTTCATTAAGAATAATGAATGATTCCTTTTAAAAAAGAATAATGATATCTTTTAAATTTAATTTTCTTTTTTTTTTTTTAATTTAAATCCAATTAACACATAATGTATTATTAGTTTCAGGGGTACAGGTCTGTGATTCATCAGTCTTATATAATACCCAGGAGTGCTCATTACAACACATACCCTTCCCAAGGTCCGTTACCCAGTTACCCCATCCCTGAAGCCCCGCCTCTCCGGTAACCCTCAGTTTGTTTCCTATGATTAAGAATCTGTCTCCCTCTCAGTTTTCCTCTTGTTTCATTTTTTCCTCTCTTCCCCTATGATCCTTTGCCTTATTTCTTAAATTCCTCATATCAGTGAGATCATATGATTATTGTCTTTCTCCGATTGACTTATTTTGCTTAGCATAAATTTAATTTTCTGTAGAAACTGTATCTCTTTACCCTGTTACTGAATTCCACTTCATGAGCTTCCTCATTTTTTAACTTAAAAGCTGGGAATAAAATCTGGACTGGTAACCCAAAACTAATTTGACTCTTTTCTACAGTCAGTAGTCTCTCATCAGAATGATTCTGTTTATCAATATATCAGGGTAATTGATAACCCTAATATCTTTTTGTTTCATGAGAAAGTCTAATAGCTTCCAGTCCTTAAGGCTCCAGGTTTCAAGTTTCTAATGTTGAGGATTAAAAGGCTGCGTTGTCCTCACTCCTTATGCCTTTTTACCATCTTAAAACAAAAACAAAAAATTTGGTATGTTTAGAAAAAAGTGCAACAAAATTAATTTATTTTGTGAATTCTCTATAAACCGTGGAGGTTGTTTAAAACAGTACGGCTATAAAACTAAATTTGTCTTTTACTAAACTCACGGAGCAAGAAATTAGAAGGAGTTTGATTTGGAAGTAGCCAAAAGGAGAATTCTTATAGAATATTTAAAAGGGTTTTTTACCCTTCTTTTTTTGAGGATTTCTCCATCTGACAACAGAAGATTAGAGTCAGTGCTGAAGTAAGCTTTTTGAGTAGCTTAGTGTTCAGTGGACCTCTGATTGAAGAATTCTGTCAGTAGTAGAAACAAATTGAAGTGGTCGCCTGCCTCATGATAATTATATCAGTAGCCATGTCTATGCTAGTCTTCCATCTTTTGGTAAATAGACCTTCCAAAAATGGAAGTTGCCAATCCTACTATTGTATTAACCTTCCTTTCCCTCTTCCTGGCCTGCGTAGTGATTAATTCCAAAGATAAGCATGTAACCTAAGCTGAGTCAATCAGAATCTTAACCAACATTTTAAAATTGTGATTAGAGAAGACTACTTTTCCTTTCCTGGTGCTTTACTACAAAGTAGAAAATAAGCCACGTAGGGAGAATAAGAATAGAAAGAAGGAAGAAAGGAAGGAAGAGAGGGAGGGAGGAAAAGGAAAGAAGGGAGGGAAGGAAGGAAGGTAGAAAGAGAGAAAGAAAGAGAATAGAGATAAGGAGATTCCTCACAGCATCACAAGCCCAAGTTCCAGTTTTTCCCAAGGTCAGCTCTGCTTGGGTCCTAGCAGCATGTATCCTGTTTTCCCCACCCTCTGCCTTTCTGCTTAAACTAGCCATAGTTGAGCTTTTAGTGACTAAAGCAAAGTGACTAAATCCATTATCACAAATGCCTAATTTTATGCCAAATAACCTATTTCATTCTTACCAATTTTTAGCATTTCCCCCTTGCTAAAACTTTCATTTATCAGAGTGAATAATACCATCCTCTGGGAATTTCTAAATTTTTAGTAAAACGTAGATATGATTTGTAATTTATTTATTGTTTTAGAGTGAGAGAGAGCACAGGAGGAGTTGGGGGGTGGTGGCAGGCAGCGGGAGAGAGAGAATCTTAAGCAGGCTCCATGCCCAGTGTGGCGCCAACACCAGGCTCCATCTCACAATTGTGAGATCGAGACTTGAGCCAAAATCAGAAGTCAGACACTTAACCAACTGAGCCACCCAGGTACCCCATAATTTGTGATTAGATAGTTTGCCTCCTTTTTTGCAAATGGAAAAAAATTTTAATGAACAAGATTATATGATGTATTTGAATTATTTTACAGATCTATTTACATATAAATATGTATTGTATTCCTTGATAGTTTAATGAGAAAAATAAGTAATAATAAAATTGAGATTATAGATTTGACTTTATATTATTGTGTCTGTGCCTTTGTAGACTTGAATCTTAATAAGCTGACAGATAACCTAACAGGCTTTACAGACACATAACAGGCTTTACAAGTAGGAGAAGGTAAGTAGTTTGATACTGCAGTGTATGCACCATACATATCTATGTGTGGTTGCAGAGGGGTCCAAAGGGCAAAAATTGTTCTTAGTCCACCTTTCTGGTCAAATCTATTTCCTAATTTCCTCTCATTTCTGTTTTACTCAATACAAATGAGGTATACGCTCTTTGAGGTAAGTATCTCAAAAACTTTCCCTAAGCATTCTTTTGCTAACCAGTTTGAATTATATGGATCTATAAAACAATATGAGATAAGAGCACTAGACTACTGCAGTAATGCAGAAGGTTTATATACAAAGAAGTAGAAAGGAGTGCCTGGGTGGCTCAGTCAGTTAAGCATCTGACTCTTGTTTTCAGTTCAAGTCATAATAGAATTGGGAGATTGAGCTCCACATTGGGCTCTGTGCTGGGCATGGAGCCTACTTAAGATTTTCACTACCTCTCCCTGTGCCCCTCTCCCCCTGAAAATAAATAGGAAGAAGTAGAAAATTGATGTATTAGACCACAAAATGGAATCTACCAAATACATGCATGTGTATGTTTTTCTGAAGAGGGTGGATAGATTCTCTAAGCTTAGAGTTTGTAACTCCAAAAGTTATGAATTCATTGTCATTTCCTGCTCTTTTCTTCAGAAGCCACAAAACAAAAAACAAAAAAATCGAATATCCCTAAATTCGGTACTCAGGAATACTGTTCCAAGAATATTAACATTCAAATCCTTTAGCATTGTATTACCTGTAGCATAGTTGATGACAAAGTACACAATTAGTATGAACCTGGACGTGCATATATACATGCACATATGTGTATCACACTTAATACCCTCATACTCTTTGGTCTCTTCTGCTAAAATGATAGTTGATTTAGTGTAATTGTTTGGTCATTTAATAGTACTGAGATTTAACTTTAGTCCTTTCTATTCATGCACTTTTTAAGTAATCAAACAATAATGGGGCACCTGGGTGGCTCAGTGGGTTGAGTCTCTGCCTTCGGCTCAGGTCATGATCTCAGGGTCCTGGCATCGAGTCCCACATCGGGCTCTCTGCTCAGCAGTGAGCCTGCTTCCCTCTCTCTCTCTGCCTGCCTCTCTGCCTACTTGTGATCTCTCTCTGTCAAATAAATAAACAAAATCTTTAAAAAAAAGAGAAGAAGTAAACAATAATATATATAAATGGTTTATCTACCTAATTTTTTCATTATGAAGTAGCTTGTTTGGTTCTAATGTGCTGATAACACCATTGATTTTAGGATTTCTGGAAAAGGTTGCTTTAAACTGGGTTTTTGTTTTCTACTTACAATTAATTTTTTATGTGTGGTAATACTTGTAGGTAAAATTTTAAAGAAACAGACACTTACTTGGTGAAAAGCAAGTCTGTATTCTGGCCCTGTTCCCAAACTTCCAGTTCTCCCTAGAGGTAGTCACTATAATTATTTTCTTTGGTGTTCTGTCAGGTAGTTTTTCTTCTCTGTAGGTAGCATTTTAAAGCTTTCCTTACATATATCATGTGTGTTTCTTATTAGGTTTGTGCCTAAGTGTTATGGGCTGAATATTCCCCCATTCTCCCCAAAATTCATGTTGAAGTCCTGGCCCCCGGTACCTCAGAGCGTGACTGTATTTGACCATAAGGCCTTTAAAGAGGTAATTGAGTTAAAATTAGGTCATTAGGTTAGGCCCCAATCCAATATGCCTGTTATCCCTATTAAAAGAGATTACAACACAGGCGCAAACAGAGGGAAGGTATGAAGAGACAAAGAGAAGGCAGCTGTCTACAAGCAAAGGAGATAGGTCTAAGAAACCAACCCTTCTGACAGCTTGTCTCAGAGTTCCAGCCTCCAGAATTGTGAGAAAATTTAAATTTTTTAAAAGATTTATTTACTTCAGAGAGTGCATGCGAGCTCGGGGGAGGGGGGCACAGGGAGATAGGGGCAGAGGGAATGAATCTCCAGGAGACTCTGAGCTGAGCATGGTGCTCTCTCATGACACTGAGATCACACCTGAGCAGAAACGAAGAGTCAGACGCTCAACCAACTGAGCCACCCCAGCGCCCTTGTGAGAAAATTAATTTTTATTGTTTGAATTATCTAGCCAGAAGTAGCCCTGTTAGCCTTTGTTATGTCAATCCCAGCAAATCAATACAGATTTTTGGTACTGGGAAGTAGGGTGCTGCTGTAACAAATGGCTAAAAATTTGGAACTGGGAGACAAATAGAGGCTGGCAGAGTTTTGAGATGCATGCTACAAAAAGCCTAGATTGCCTTGAAGAGATTGTTGGTAGAAATAGAGATGTCAAGAGCAATTTGGGTGAGGATCCAGAAAGAAAAGAGAACAGTAGAAAAGCTTCATGTTATCTTAGAGATACACAGATAGCTTCATGAACAGAATGTTGATGAAAATAATAAACATTAGAGGCACCTGGGTGGCTCAATTAGTTGGACTCTGGTTTCAGCTCAGGTCATGATCTCATGAGTCCTGGGATGGACCCCTGCATGATGCTTTGTGCTCGGTGCTCAGCAGGGAACCTGCTTGAAGATTCTCTTCCCCTGCCCCTCCCCCCACGCATGGGCACACTCTCTCTCAAATAATAAATCAATCTTAAAATAATAATAATAAAGGGGCACCTGGATGGCTTAGTTGGGCCTGTGACCCATCTTTGAATCTTTCTCCCCTTCCTGGAAGGCTTACAAATGTTTGAAACTGAATAGCTCTACTGGCCCATCTAGAAGAATCACACAAGTCCAGCGGTTTTTCTCCATTTCATCCAATCTATGTCCCCTTCAGTCCGAGCTGGCAACATTTCTGCTGATACGGAATTCTCAGAAATCTTACTGCCTTCCCTGCAGTTCATGGGGGTGGCAGCCCAGAAGACACAGGCCCAGGGAGCAGCTCTGTTTCCTCAGTTGGTTCCAGAGAGGATGAAGCCACTGCTTTTCAGTCTAGTCTTTGGAAAGTAAAATTTTTTGGTCTTGAATCATTTTTTTAATAGATCTTTTCAACATACATAAAAGCAGAGAGAATAATTTCATGAACCCCTATATAAACTTCACCAGTTTTCAATAATTGTCAGTGCATGGCCAGTCTTGTTTTGTTTATTCCATCCTTCCCCCCCTACCCCAACTGGATTATTTTGAAATAAATATTAGCTTTCATTTGTAAATCAAGTTTTCATTTGTAAATTCTTCAGTAAATATGTTTCATGAGTATAATTGTGAAAAGGCATCTTTTTATTCTGGCAGGACTTTTTGGCAATTAGAACATGGCAACCATAGAAGAAATTGCACATCAAATTATTGAACAACAGATGGGAGAGGTATGTTTGATTTACAGTTCATTTGCAGATCCATCAAACCTATTTAAATCAAATGTATACGGGTGCCCTGGTGGCTCAGTCAGTTAAGCTTTTTCCTTCGGCCCAGGCTATGATCCCAGGATCCTGGGATCGAGCTCCACGTCAGGCTCCCTGCTTGATGGGCAACCGCTTCTCCCTCTCTACTACTTGTGCTCTCGCACGTGCTGTCTCTCTCTCTCTCAAATAAATAAAATATTTTTTAAAGTAAGTAAATAGGGGTGCCTGGGTGGCTCAGTGGGTTAAAGCCTCTGCCTTTGGCTCAGGTCATGGTTCCAGGGTCTTGGGATCGAGCCCCGCATCGGACTCTCTGCTCTGCGGGGAGCCTGCCTCCCCCTTCCCCGCCCCCGCCTGCCTCTCTGCCTACTTGTGATCTCTGTCAAGTAAATAAATAAAATCTTTAAAAAAAAAATTTTGTTTAAAGTAAATAAATCAAATGTATATGCTAGATTCTGAAGGTACAGAAATAAAAGATACTCTCAACTTTAAGGTAGCTTTAAATCTCGTGGGGAATAGTCGAATCATCCCACAGTTAGGATACAGTGGTAAGGGCTATAATAGATGACTGTATGGAGTGTTACGGGAGTGCAGAAGAAAAACAGCTAATGAAGAGTTGTGGAAGGGTGACGAGACCTGGAAGAATTATGCCCTATTCCTTAGTAAGAGGTACCATAATCCAGAGGTTTTCAAAGTGTCATCTAGTGACTCTTTTCAGAGAGTCAGCAAGGTCAAAACCATTTTCATAATAATACTGAAATGTTATTTTCCCTTTATTTTTCCAGGGGCTACCTGCCATGTAATGATATGGTATGATGAAACATGTCTATATATAAAAGGTGTACATCATTCAGTGGGCCAATGTGATATTACAAAATCACTGACAAGTGAAGGATTCATTCAAATGGCAAGATAGATCAGTGGATTTTAGTATAGTTTCTGATTTCACATTGCAGCTAGCCTTTAAAAAGCTACCACTTGTCAAGTTTGAATGTGCTGTCAAGAACTACCACACATTGCATGCACCTAAAGCTCTTCTCTAAGAAATGTTTGTTAGCCATTAGAATCATGTTTACTTCATGGTAATATTAGTGATAGAAATAATCCACAGTGAAGTGAAGCCTACAACAGCTTAAGAGTTACATGGTAAAATTTGTTATGAACTGATTCAAATTCACATCTTAAAGGTAAAATAGAAAATTGTTAGGGAAGATGGTGGTGGAGATAACCTATTTAAAATAAGATTGACAGCAGTGAAAAGTACACCCAGCAAAGGAGGACATGCTGGCAACAGGGGTCAACAAAGAAAATTCAAATTGGCAGCAGCTATAATCGATACAGTTCTACTCTAGACAAAAACTGATTAGTAGTTCAGAACTTTGTTGTAAATTTTGCATAGAAAAGAATCTTGAAAATAATTTTAGGGAAATGGAAAAAAGTTGGAAAGAAACCAACTTTGCAATTTTGAATTTGAACCAAGGGATTAAATTAGCGTAATGAGTTTACTCTGTAAGATATTTGCTCAACAACAGCAAAAGCCCTCAACGCTGGGCCAGTTCTCTTTATTCATGAATTTGCTCTTCCCCAGGCTCCTCCAACTCAGTAGATAGCAATCCTGTCCTCCCAGTTGCTCAGAGCAAAATTTGGTAGTCATCCTTGACTTTTCTCCTTATATTCCGTATCTAGTCCATCAGCGTATCTTGTTACATATCCCTTCATAAACTATCCCAAATCCAATCATTTTTCTCTTCTAGCATGGCCACTACCCTGTACCCTGCTGGCATCTCTGCCCATATGTAATTCCCAGATACTGCCAGTGTGTGAGCAGTAGCATTCTTTCTGGTCTCCCTTAATGCTTCTCTTGAACATCAGAGGCTAGTCTACGAAACTAAATCTAGAATTACCCTTTTTGAAAAAGATCTTGCCACTCTGCTCTGTGATCTTCCAGTGGATCTTCATTTCACACAGGAGGAAATCCAGATTTTGTAGTCCTTACACAGCCCTATACCATGTGGTTCCTGCTGGCGCTCGGATCCCATCTTTACCATAATCCCTTCTGCCACATAGCTCTCTTGAAGTGCCTCTTGCCTCACATATGTGAGACACACTCTTCCTGCCCCATGGCCTCTACCTGTATCCCAGGTAGAAAATGAACTTCCTCTAGCTAGCCCTAAGCTTTGGTCTGCTGCGTCACTCAGGTCTGTGCAAAAGCCATCTCCTCATGGCTTTTGTTCCGTCAGTGACTCTCACCAGCTCTACCCTGCTTTATTTTTTCTTTGTAGCACTTGATTCCATATGACAATATTATTTGCTTATTTGCTTTTTATCTGCCTTTCCTCACTAAAATAAAAGCTTTATGAGAACAAAGGTTTTGTTTTGTTTATTGCTATATTCCAGAACCCAGAACAAACAATGCTTAGCAAATGGAATGCACCCAGTAAACATTTCTAAATGGAAGGTGGGAGGGAAGGAGAAGGAAGGAATCAAAATAGTGAGGTCCAAATGTTTTTACTATTGTACCTTTATTTGCACATTTGTTTTTCTATAGGATGGGATTTTGTGGGAGTAGAATTGCTAGTTTAAAAGGTATGTATGTATGTGTATTGTATTGACTATATATGTAATGGTATGCTTTCCTAGCTTTTTCTGAAAGTAGGAGAAAATTGTGCCCTTAGAGGAAAAAAAAAAAAAAAGATAAGTTGAATTGATGACTAATATGACATGATTGTGTTAGATTGTTACCGAGCAGCAGACTGGCCAGAAAATCCAGATCGTGACGGCACTTGATCATAACACACAAGGCAAGCAGTTCATTCTGACAAATCATGATGGCTCTACCCCAAGCAAAGTCATTCTGGCCAGGCAAGATTCCACTCCAGGGAAAGTTTTCCTCACTACTCCAGATGCAGCAGGTGTTAATCAGTTATTTTTTACAACTCCTGATCTGTCTGCACAACATCTCCAGGTAAATAACTTCAGAGTGTCTTTTCATCTTACACTTGAAAGAATTAAAAAGCACGTCATAAGTATAAGTGATGTTAAGACTTTACGTCCTACCTGGTCTGTAGGAAAAGTTGCATAAAATTATGTGCTGTGCAGATTATCTGTGGTGACTGCCCTTTCCTATATGCCACAGTACTCTTTGTCATGCACCCTCACATCCATATATTCCGGGGGAGGGAGTTGTTAGTTTCAGATAATAAGATCCACTCTGGTTAGTTTGTCTAGGGAGGGGTTTAATAAAGGGTATAGAGAATTCACAGAATTGCTGAGAAGGCTGAAGATACAGCTCCAGTTCAGGTTTCCAAGAATAACTACTTAGAGGTGCTGCAGAACTGGCTTCTAAGAGACCTGCTGCTTCTGCATGGTTAGGAAACTGTCAAATTAAGCCTCTTCATGGTAGCAGCACTTTCCAAGACCACGCTGCCTAGGCAAAAAGAAGCTGCCAGATCAAGAAGTCAGTATTATGGCTGCGTCTTGGACAGTTGCCTCCTTGGTTGTCATCTGTATCTTCCTTCATGTAGCAGACCGTTTTATCCCCACTGTCTGCTTTAACACTAGAAGTCAGTCAGTCGTCTAGATTAACTTCACGTCATTTTAATTTTTGCTAGTTATATATTTTTCGAAGAGTTAAGGCTTATACACGCTGCGTGCCTGTGATTATGTAGATATTTTCACTGCTGGTTCCTGTGAATGAACACAAATCCAACAAACCCTTAAGTTTGCCTTTGGAGACTTCTTGGTGGAGTTCCCACTTAAAATTGAATTATCTGTTTTGTGATGAAAACCTGTTTGAAGAAAATTCTTTTAGGATTGAAGAACTAATTTATAAAATAAAAATGTTCCCTTTATATCCTTATAGATTCTGTTATTCTTCTAATTGCATCATTTATATTGTTTTTAGAAACACCTAAGGTAAAAAGTGGATGGGATTCATAAGAAGTTACTTTATCAACAAGGCAGAAGTCACTAAAAAAATTTATAACCTCATGAATACCTTAAGTTCTTTTTATCAACAGATTCGATTTAAAAAGCTTTATAATTACAGAAATATTGAACTGTTAGTATAGTCTCCATATAACCTCTCAACAGTTTGTCCTATTAACATTTTATATTAATATGATAACTTTATTATGATTAGTGAGCTGATTTTGATATATTATTTACTAAAATCCATAGATGTTTTTAGCTTTCCCTGATTTTTACATAATATTCTTTTTAGTTCCAGGATACCATATTACATTTAGTCATCATGTCTTCTTAGATTCCTGTTAGCAGTGACAGTTTCTCAGACTTTGCTTGTATTTGATGACCTTGACGATTTTGAGGTTTACTGGTCAGTTGTATTGTAGATGGCCCTGCTGTGGGATTTTGACTACTGTTTTTCTGATGATTAGACTGGGATTGTTGGTTTTGGTGAGCAGGATCACAGAGATTAAGGGCCATTTTCATCACATCATATCAAGTGTACTTACTATCATCATGTTTTATAACTGGTGACATTGATCTTCACCACCTGGGTGAAGTAGTATGTATCAAATTTCTCCACTGTAAAGTTGTTCTTCTAAAAAAAAATTCTGTGTTTCAAGAAAAAAAGATATATTGGTAATTTGCCTACTTTATGGATCACCCCTCAGAGCAAAAAAACAAACAGGTATAGGATAAAATTCCCCTGGGCCAAAAAGATTGGATTTCTGATCTAGTGACCTAAAGAATGTGAGCAAGTCCCTTAATCAATATTTCTTCTACCCTTAGGAATAATAGCAGATAAAAGATTAGCACCATTCACAATAGATGCACTATTAAGAAAAAGAGTGATACCTTCCATCGATACTTTCAAAGGACAGCTATTTTTTTAAAGTTACTGTTAAAAACTAAATTTTTATGATAAGAAGAAATTATGCCATTATAACATAGCAAGGGACAGCAAATTTAAGGACTGTTTGAAGTTTTTTAATCAAAATTACTCCTGAAGGCATTCACACCCCTAAGAGATGAAAAAGAGTCAAAGTGGAGGATTAGTGTGTGGGTTGTTTTAAAGCCAGGAGGCTATATGGTGAATGCCCTGTCACCTTTTGGGGAGTGAAGTAATCTCTTCACGTTTCAAAAGGTTGGGGAAAAAAAATGATTAAAAGGTTAGAAGATAAAAGAAAAAACTAGTACTTCTTTTACAGCAATCAATTAGCTGCAACTAAGTGATTAGCTCTTTATATAATTTAAGAGAGTTTGTAATTTGCCCAAGGCCTCTCCACCCAGTTCCACTAACCTGCTACTGTTTATCAGACTCTGTAGCCCAGGCTGTCAATGATTACACCTGATCCAAATCTTAGATAACTCATTGATGGAATATTTATCAATCATTTCCATAATTATAAGTAAATAACTCCAAAAATTTTTAACTATTTCTATTTTAAAAATTCAATTATCTTTCTATGATTTTATAGATTATTTTTCCATGTGGAAAAATTTTGAGCTGTTTAAAGACATGTCATGATAGGACTGATAATTGCTGCAGTAATTTGATATGTTGAATGAATAATGAATAATAAATGCTTAATACGTAAGATACATTAAATACTCATGTATTTGAGTGTTTAATGAGATTGTTATGGAACAAATTTAAAAGGCATTTTTCCTATCTTTGTTTCTAATAACATTGAAATTTTTCTTTATATATAAAGAAAATTAATAGTTTAATTGATATATGCATAATAGAGTTCAAAGTCTCAGAATAACTTACATGAAAGAAAACAGTAATTAAGACTGTTTTTTTACACTTTACTTAAAAGCATTATTAACAAATTATTGTTCTGGTTTTTTTGTTTTGGGCGGTTTTCTTTAGCTCTTAACAGATAATTCTTCCCCGGACCAAGGACCAAATAAGGTTTTTGATCTTTGCGTAGTATGTGGAGACAAAGCATCAGGTAACATTTTAAAAATAACCTTCTATGTGTGTTGTGTTGTTAAAATAACTACCACACTACCATGTTTCTTCTTCTGAAAGTAAAAAGAAAAGAGCATGTTGTTTTTATGATTCATATTTGAAGCCTATACAATTTAACTGATTTTTCCCCAAAGCTTTTTATTCATCTAAAGTTTTATTTTACTTGAATGCAATTTAATTTGCTCTTCCAATGATATAAAAATGCATATTTTGAAGAATTGTGAAAAACAGTAAAAAAAAAGATTTGCTTATTTATTAGGGTGGCAGAGAGAGAGAGGGAGAAAAACTTAAGCAGACTCTACACTGAGCTTGGA
The DNA here is from genome assembly GCA_004024625.1 of Mellivora capensis. NCBI lineage: Eukaryota > Metazoa > Chordata > Mammalia > Carnivora > Mustelidae > Mellivora > Mellivora capensis. Next base: position 19,028 of record PISX010012451.1, on the reverse strand, counting down.
GCCCCACACAAGGCTCAGTTTCATGACCCTGAGATCATGATCTGATCCAAAACCAAGAGTCAAGGACTTAACCAACTGCCACCTGGGTCCCCCAAAGACTTTTGATTTTTTTTTAAATTTTTTTAAAGATTTTATTTATTTATTTGGCAGAGAAATAGAGAACACAAGCAGACAGAGTGACAGGGAGAGGGAGAAGCAGGCTCTCCACTGAGCGGGGAGACCGATGCAGGGCTTGATCTGATCCCAGACCCTAGAATCATGACCTGAGCCGATGGCAGCTGCCTAACGAACTGAGCCACCCAGGCACCCCGAATTTTGCTTTTTAAATGTAAACTGAATATGTGGAAATTTTTCTTGAAAATAAAGTCAGTTTTGTCAAAAGAATTGCTTAAAAATGAGTTGTGTCCTTATTAGTATATAACATTGTTGCTAACTTACCTGCTAAGCCCTGTTGCTAGTCCATGTATATAGAATTGAGATGGAAAAGCTCTGATTACTCTTTAATGCTGTGCATAGCTGAGCAGCATTTCTCCAAGTACTGTTATTAGTATTCAGGGTTATGTCATTTTAGTTATGGTCATTGTTATTTTAGGACAGGAGCACCCATGTTCGCTCATATATAATCTTTAATCTTTTCCATAGCTCCATTGCAACAATCTCCACTACAGCTTTTCCCAGAGTATGTTCAATTTAATAGATGTTTATCAAAGAAATGGCCTGTGAAGTGGTAGGTTAATCAAAGTGTGACAGATTTCTCCAGAAACTTAAAAAGTGGAACCCACAGTGAAAAGAGATTACTATAGGGGTACCTGGGAGGCTCAGTTGATTAAATGTCTGACCCTTGATTTCAGGTTAGGTCATGATCTCAGGGTTGTGAGATCGAGCCCCATAGAGGCTCTGTACAGAGCATGTAGCATGCTTAAGATTCTTTCCTCCTCCCTTTATCCTTCCTCACCCACACCCTCCCCAAAAAAGAGAATACTGTAGCTCAAATACTAATTGATGTATCTTTTTTTCAAGCAGAGTTTTCAGAATAAAATATCCTTATATAATGTAAAAGAGAACTATAATTTATAAGTGATCTCAGAAGTGAAAATAGTTTTTACTTATGGTGTTATGGGTGGTTTTGCTTTTCCTCTTTCCATATCATTGTTAAGGTTACTTTACAGAATTAAAAACTCATACTATTTAATATATTTATCAAAGAATATGGTTGTTTCATTCTCTGCTTAGTAACTCCTAAAAAATTTTCCATGTCACAGACTCAAAAATCATTTCATTACATATATTGTTACTTAAAGGGAAGAAATGGGCTTATTTCCATTTCTGTTCAAAAATACGTGACTTTTGTTTTCTTAAACATCTTGTCTCTAGGGCGTCACTATGGAGCAGTAACCTGTGAAGGCTGCAAAGGATTTTTTAAAAGAAGCATACGAAAAAATTTAGTTTATTCATGTCGAGGATCAAAGGACTGTATTATCAATAAACACCATCGAAACCGCTGTCAATACTGCAGGTTACAGAGATGTATTGCATTTGGAATGAGACAAGATTGTATGTATTAGCTTTAAAGGAGAACATAATTTTAAGAATTCAGACAACCTCTAGAAATATGTCACAGTTAACACAATATGTGAATATGTATGCTTTTTAATTTACAGTATTCCAACTAACAGTTTAGAATGTGTACATATGCATGTATTTTTATTCATTCAACAATATATTGTCCATATGCTATGCCTGTATATATGTTTGAACATGGTTTTTAAAAACACGCCTAACTAGATAACAGTTTAGTTTTCGATTAAACTACTAAGGTGATAAGTTGGGTAGCTAATATTGATTGAGTTCTCACCATACCTAACTCTGTGTATAGCATAGGAATTAACTTATTTCTTTTCATAGCAAAATACCGTGCAGTAGGTCCTATTCTTACCCATTTACACTTGAGTAGACAGATATAGTAACTTGCCCAAAGTCACATAACTAGTAAGTGGCAGAACTCAGATCTGAATCTTGGCAGGTTTTTTTTTTCCTCAGAAAATGTACATTTAAAAACTAAACTATACTATCTCCTATGTATCATGAAATAAAATCCTATAAAATAAGTGAAATATACTACCTGTATTTTATAAATGAAGATTACAAACAGTTGAATTACTTCTCAAAAATCTCCCTGCCCTTAACTAAAAAAGATTTAGCTTTTTGTGGCTCTCTATTAGTATTATTTTAAGTTGGTCAGATATTATTTTTTTTAACTCTCACGTAGATAGGTAAGAGACTCCTGTCTTCAGTTTTCCTTTCTTGATGGTGAGCTTTTAAAACATAAGAATTTCTCTACATTTCTACCATAGCTGGGTCAGGAAGAGAAAAGAGAACAAGAGATGCAAATTACTATTCCAAAGCAACTTTGTTGAAGTTGGAAATAACTTCTAAAGATTAAGGATTATCTTTAGATTTCAGTTATGGTAACTGTCTCCCATGAACAACATTGCTGACTGAATGGTTACATTTATAATTGCCTGTACATTCCGCACTGTGATGTAATAGCTTCATGCATTTTTGTAGCTGTTCAGTGTGAAAGAAAACCTATTGAAGTATCACGAGAAAAATCTTCCAACTGTGCCGCTTCAACAGAAAAAATCTACATCCGAAAAGACCTTCGAAGTCCATTAGCTGCAACTCCAACTTTTGTAACAGATAGTGAAACTGCAAGGTATAGTACAAACAAGCAAAACATACATTAAGTAGCTGGTCCTTTGTTTTTCTTCCCAGTGAAACTAAGGCTAAAATGTGTACTTGTTTGTTACAGGTCAGCAGGACTGTTAGATTCAGGAATGTTTGTGAACATTCACCAGTCTGGAATAAAAACTGAGTCAACTGTGCTGATGACACCAGATAAGGTGTGTTTAGTGCAATTAATCGAAAGCTTAATTTTTTTTTAGCTTTTAATATTTTTTCCCTTTTTTCATCTCCGCCATTACTTTGGTTAATTGATCTGGTCTTAAATATTCCCTGTTACAAGTTGCTTTTTTAAAAATATAAATATCTGGGGCACCTGGGTGGCTCAGTGGGTTAAAGCCTCTGCCTTCGGCTCAGGTCATAATCCCGGGGTCCTGGGATCGAGCCCCGCATCGGGCTCTCTGCTCAGCATGGAGCCTGCTTCCCCCTCTCTCTCTGCCTGCCTCTCTGCCTATTTGTGATCTCTGTCTATCAAATAAATAAAATCTTTAAAATATATATATATATATAAATGATCTACTATTTGATAGTGTCAAGTGACAGCTAAAACAGTTTAGTAACAAATTTGATGGCTTTATTCAAGGGAAAACAATCCATAGATCAGGAGAGCATTCTTGCTGAGGAATTTTGGGCAAGAGTGAGTTTTAGAAAACGTTAGAAACAGCAATATGGAAAGGGCCTTATTGACTAGGAGCTTGAAGATTTCCTTATAAGGCTAGTGGGTCCTGCTTCTTAGGGTAAGGTGAGCTACTTAAAGTAGAGTTGAGGATTGTGATTGGTGTATGTTAGGTTCCCTTGACAGGTGTTTCCTGTAAGTGTTTGCTGCCTTGGGTTTAGATTTGTGACCAGGATAGCCTCCATTTTGTGTGTCCTCATATATGAATAACTGTCATTAGAAATGTTCATTATTGCACTAGGACAATTATAGCTTCAAAATGAAAGTAACAGACAAAAGTCTTACAGGTTTCTTTTATCTCAAAAGTCCTCAGAAATAGAAATTTATATTAAGTGTGAAATTCCTTTTTTTTTTTTTTTTTTAAGATTTACTTATTTATTTTAGAGAAAGAGAGCATGAGAAGGAAGGGCAGAGGGAGAGGGAGAGAGAATCTCAAGCAGATTCTGTGCTGAGCACAGAGCCTGACCTAGGGCTTCATCTTATGACCCTGAGATCACAATCTGGGCCAAAACCAAGAGTCAGATGCTTAACCAACTGCTCCATCCAGGCACCCCAAGTGCAAAGTTCTTAATATTTCTTTTATGCTCCCCTACAGATTTTATAGTAACGAAATACTTAAAATATTTCATGTGAAGAGAAATTCCTAGCACATCTTTTACTCGAAACATTGACTTGAGTCAAGAATAGGAATAGAATTGCAAGAGCTTTCATTATGTGTCTAAGTTACCTGGTTTCTCTTAAAGGTTGGAGTCTTTGTTTTGAGCAAGGAGTCTCAAGGAAAAAAGGCTTATTTAGATGGAGCATGTGGCGTTTATGCGGTGTTCAGAAACCCCTTATGAGAATAAAAATTTCTCCTGAAGACTCATGTCTAGAACAGATCTTAGGGAGCCTATGAATAGTATTTTTCTCAGCCTGTAATGTAATCTGGTTTTATATAACCTACAAGATTATTCATCCTATTTATGGCTAGATTTATTCTATATTGGTTTTTTGATATTCTTAAGGGACTCTTCCTACTTGAGCTCTGGAATCAAATTTCATCTGCCACTTACTAGCTGCATAACCTTGGGCAAGTTATTTGACCTCTCAGTGCTTCACTTTCCTTCCTCATCTGTAAAATAGGGCAAATAAGAGTGTCAGCCATACAGGTTGGGCTTTAGCATTTTGTTATTAAGTGGGGAGATTTAACCTTTTACCATATATTTTGGAATTACAAGATTTTGCTTCACCTTGTGTACGGGATTCAAGGTTAGGATGGTAGTTACGATGGCACTGACATATTAACTCCTTTAGGAAAGGAAGACAACTAAATTTTGTTGAGAAATTACTATTTTCCCAGATACTGCTTTTCTGTATGTCTTTGTATTAAATTATAGTAACAATCTTGTGTGGTAAGTTTCTGACAAAGTCTCAAAACTGTCGGGTCACAAGATGAGGTCTTTTCGCATTGCCTAAGAGTCTTCATTGGCAAAAACTTAAAAATCTAGCTAGGTAGGCATGTTATAAAATGGAAGAAAATAGATGTGTTTAAGTTTTAGTTGAAAATTAAAACACTTAAAAATGTTAACTCCTTTTACTCAAGTATAAGAAGCCTGGAACAGTGGTTAGAGCATAGGCTTTCCCATCAGACCTGACTTCCCAGTCTTGCCTTCACTGTTTGCTGCAGAATGACAAGAGGTAATTCTTCTTGTCAGTAATAAAGGCATGATGATTCCTATTTCACAGGGTTGTTACGAGGATTAAATAAAATACATATATAAGTAGGAACCAAGTAAGAACTCCACAAGTAGTAGGTTTCTCAGTAAATGATTCTCAGACCATTTGTTAATTTGGGAAGCACAAAAATTGTTTCATTCTGTTCACTAAAACTAATTTCACATACACTGAAGAATTGATATAACATGAAATATCAAGGAAATGTGTGTTTTTGTTGGATTAAAAGCACTTAAAAACAGAAAAATTAAATTTCATTAAAGGATTCTGTCAGTTGGCCGTAGAAGGCAATTGAAGGGACTCTCATTAGGTTAGGATGGAATAATTTGAGTATTTAAACAAGAATGATTCATTTAAATTTATCAAATATATAAAAATCTATAAATTTAAAATGGTACTTAAAACTCACTTGTCGCCAGTAGAGGTTGCTAAGGGCACTAACTCATTGCTCTGAAAATTGATAAAGAAAAACCAAGCACCTATCTGTCTTTCCTACAGAAATTATATTTCTGGGTAGTCAAAGAGTTAAGGAGAGAGAATACTTTTTCACAAAATAATAATAGCTAATTAATGAATAAAGAATATATACATGATTAACAAAAGTGAAAGCTAAAGACAAATGGGAAAATATGCACTGTATAGCAAAAGGCCAGTATCATGGGCTCCTGGGTGGCTCAGTTGGTCACGCATCTGCCTTCAGCTCAGGTCATGATCCTGGGTCCTGGAATTAAGTCCCGTGTCAGGCTCCCTGCTCCCTGAGGAATCTGCTTCTCCCTCTGCCCCTCCCCCCGACTCATTCTCTTAATCTCTTTTTCTCTCTGTCAAATAAATAAATAAAATCTTTTTTTAAAATTATCTTAAATATGTAAAGAGATTTTTCACCTATACAGCACCTGGTATTAACACATTTAACACAGTGGCTGATGAAAGTTGGCATTCTAAGAATTCTGTTCAGTAATACATTTACCTTTTTTTCCTCTTTTCAGTAACATTAATTTTAATACATTCTGTATAACTTTATAGTTTGTATAGAGAGTTTTGGAAATTGGCAGAATTTTAATTAAAAAAGAACTTAAAAGATCATCTAAGATCCTTTTACAGAGGGAGGGATTGTTGATGTGAATAGATTAATCATTAAGTACACTTTTTGGTTTAATGTAACTTCTATATAAACATTTCCTAGGAAATGTACCTGATGTTTTTAAACTTAACATTTTCCTCAGGGAGTTCCTAAAGGCTCAGAGCTCTTTGATTTTACTTTCTAGGTTCCATTTATCTTAATTAGAATATTTTAATTTTGTCATTTCATAATCTAGAATTGGATATTTCAGACAATAAGTTCTCTGATACCCCAATTTGCAGATTTTAATACTTTTTTTTTTTTTTTTTTAAGGCTGAATCATGTCAGGGAGATTTAAGTACATTGGCCAGTGTGGTTACATCATTAGCAAATCTTGGAAAAACTAAAGATCCTTCTCAGAATAGTAATGAAATGTCTATGATTGAAAGCTTAAGTAATGGTGATACCTCTTTGTGTGAATTTCACCAAGAAATGCAGACTAATGGTGATGTTTCAAGGTAAGGTCTGTTTTGATCTTATTAGTATATCTTACAATATTCTTATGTCGAATACTATTTACAGAAGTTTCAGAAAACAAGTATTTCTGTTAGACTTAGAAACTTGAAAGCACAGTAAGTTTTCACTGAAAAAGCACATTCAGTGTAAAATATTATTCAGCAGGTTACATTCCAAATAATGAGCAATAAATGAATATTACAAGATTAGAAATGTAATCATAAAATTTAGGAATTTTTTTCTTGCTAAACGTGTTATTTTATCTTCTGTGTATTTAGAGTTAAACAATTGCCTTACCCCAGGCAGCCATGTTCATTTTCCCCACAAATTTTTAAATGATGAAAATAGATTTGAAGGACTTAATTGAATTAACTACAATTTTAGGTTAGACTTCAAGAAACTTGTATAAGAATTCTGTTTTTTGTTCTCTTAATATATGGGATGTAGAAACTGGATCTCTTCAGGCTTTTTTCACACTGTTCATCATCTAAATGTTGAGGAAACTGCATTTAAGAGTCTCAATAAGTACTTTGTTGAACATGAGATTTTAAGGAACTCTAAAAGGCCTCTTTTTGAAAAATATGGGAAGCTAATAGTTATTTGCTAACATTAGTTCATTATTTGCCATCCTAATCTCAGATTCTTACAGATTAGATATAGCTGTGTTAACACAAGTTTTAAAATGTTTTCTGAATTTTTAAATAAAATTAAAATCTAATCTGTTGTGTAGAATGCAGTAAAGTTGACGTAAGTTCTTGCCCTTATTCTTTCTACATAACTTTTGTATATAAAGTAAATGGGCTGTTATCTTGTAGTATCAAATGTATAACTTGTAAAAGCATGTTTTAAGACCAAAGTGTAAGGGTTTTTCCTCCTGGTAATTACATAAGTTTTTTTTTAAAGACTGTAATTCTCTGATAATACATTAATATAATACAGCTTTTCATACTATACATAATTAAAGTTTATTTGTTGCTTTTGGAAGCAGGTATAGGTATCACTGAAATAGAGTAATCAGTGATACACTGAAGTTCTGTATTCTCAATAATTTTTTAGGCCTAAATCTTAATTCCAGAATTTTATGTAGGATTTTTTTTTTTTTTTTTTTTTTTTTTTGGAGATTGACCAAGCTCACAGCATCTAATGTCTCCTAATAGGGCATTTGACACTCTTGCAAAAGCACTGAATCCTGGAGAGAGCACAGCCTGTCAGAGCTCAGTAGAGGGCATGGAAGGAAGCGTACACCTAATTGCTGGAGACTCGAGCATAAATTACATCGAAAAAGAGGGGCCACTTCTCAGCGACTCACATGTAGCTTTCAGGGTATTTCCATATTTTTTAAATATAATTTTTAATCTCGTATTATCCATTTTGATTTTAATCATCCCTTCAGAAATCAAGGTATATTTGTTGTGCTTTTAAAGTTAGAAGTATTCCTGACAAAATTCAAAATAGCAACTGAAACATGCACATCTGGCTGTATAAAGTGATGGCTCAGTAAAGTATCCTGTTTATAAATCATAGTTATGATATCGATTAGTGGTTTTAAGTTTATAAAAGCTAGCTTTTAGAACATTTTAGACATGAGTTTGGGGTGTTTGCTGTTAACCCTGAGTATTGACTTTCACCATGTTTGTATACACTGGTTTTCTTCAGTGCTTTAGCGTAAGCTAGTATGTGAAACCCAGTTATTCCTACCATAGTAACTATAAAGAATTCCATTTGTTAGTATTGCCCTAATTGGCTAGCTCTCAGTATTAAGAATGTAAACATTATTTAATACATTTTAACTTCTGGCTTTTAACTTCTTACACTTTAACCATTTTGGAGAAGGTACATTTGTAGTTTATTTTTTTTGCTCTCCTAAATACATTAATTTACGATGAAAACAATACATGTAGAAAATTAGAAAATAACTTTGGCATTCAAATAATGTTCGGACTATAGCTATAGATACACTGACCATTGAGGCCCTATATTAAGACTCAGATGTTTTGACCCCTCCATTTTAACCACTCTGTATCTTTTCTCTGCCAGCAATGAGTACTCTCAGCAAATCGTATGCAAAGTGATTAAAAATGTGTAGGAGATTTCAATTAGCAATACACAGCAGTCCTAGAGTACCTGAAGGAAATTATGTATAACTTTACTTTAGATTATAAGTTTTCATGGGTTTCTAATGAAAATATAAACAGTTAACAAATTGTGGTTTGTGTGACTGGTACAAATAACACAAATCTGACATTGGCTAAAACTGCATACGATAAAATTTATATTTGTAAAATTTGACTTGGTAGAAGTAGCCACAGAGAAAACTCAGTGATTTAATAAAGTGCTGTAATTTGATACAGTCAGTAAAACATAACAGTGAAACCAGTCTTCATGTAAAATTTTACCAAAGATAACCTGTATGAAAAAAATTAGAAATGTTTTATTTGTACTGTACGTGAAAATTTGGGGGGGGCGGGCTATAAGAAAAGATAATGGGAATAATTAGTGTCATCCTTAAAAATTATGGTAGGAGCTATGGACAAGGGTGGAGCAAGGCAAAACTGATTTTCCCCACTGCTTTTTTATTCTAAATAAAAGACATGCTTTTTTTGTCTTTTATTTTCTACCTTTGGATTTAAATGGGAAGGAAAGGAAAAAGATAGGTAGGAAGAGGACCCATTGCAAGTAAAAAGTATAGAGTACTTCTATAGAAAGCAGAAGCCATCCTTTTTTAATTGTTAATGTTGGTCCTCTAAATGTTTGATTTTTTTCAAATATTTGGCAAATTAGAACTTTTTTTCCTGTCTCTGGAGCAGTCTTTGACCTGCTGTTCTCTGGGTGTCCTCAGAATCAGCACTGTGAAGTTTCTTGGTCTCCTGATAAAGACAGCTTCTGTCTCTGATGCTTGTTTACAGCCTTTGTGAAATCAAAAGTTTTACTTTTCTCTCACTTTCCGGTTCAGTACTTTTGTAGTTAGCTTTCTCATTGAGGTTTTACAGTCATGAGTTTCAAAACCTGACATCTGTGATCAAAAACTCAGTTTTCTCTTTATAACTGAGCTAAATAGGATTTTGTTCCTATCATACATTTTTACATACACAGTAGTTTGCAACATGCTTTCATGTGTACATTCTTACATTTGAGCCTTAATCACAGTTGGTTGTGACAGTTTGGACTTAAATTGTCATTTATACATTGTAAATGAAAAAAAATTTGGAGGTTTTCAGTGTCTTGTTCAAAGCAATGCAAACAGAAAGGAGAAATAGTCTAATAATGCATCTTGGAATTTGGTTCTGGAGAATCTAGGACAATAGAAATATTAAATATTTTTATTAAATTTCAGAGTTTCTGGTGTGATTTCATATACATTATTCTTGATTCTTGTTATTTGATTACATAGATCATCAAGGTGGATAGAATTCCCATTTAGAAATAAGTGTTTGAGATGGAGGGATGTAATTTCCAAAACTGTTCTCTCATACATATCATCTCAGTATTAAAACGATAGCCCTTCTGGTCACCATCTTTGATGTTTGGGACTCGTCATCATTCTCCCCACACCTCACTTCCTTCCATTCCCTAATTGAATCCTAACCATTCTTTTGTTTGAATTTCTCCTTTCCTCTTCATTTTTATCGCCATATTTCAAGGCCTTTTAAAATTTCTAACCTAAACTCTTAAAGTAATGTCTTTGCTTCCAGTCTCTTCTTCTTGTCCTTTGCCCTGGTAACAGAGTGATGTTTATTAAAAATTAGTCCAGTTATGGGACACCTGAGTCGCTCAATTGGTTATGCATCTGCCTTCAGCTCAGGTCCTGGGATCGAGCCCTTAGTCAGGCTCCCTGCTTAGCCCTCTCCCTCTCCCCCTTCTCCCCTCTTCATGTGTGTGTGTGCACTCTCTCTCTCAAATAAATAAAATCTTAAAAAAAAAAAAGAATCCAGTTATGTTACTCTGGTACCTAAAAGCCTTCGTTAGCTTTCTATTGCCCATGTGAGATAAAGTCCATGACCTTTTAGGACCTTACACATTTTGATTCAGTTGACCATCATTGCCATCCCTCTCTTAGCCCTTTCTGCAACTCATTCCATTTCCCTTTTATTCTTCTTTTGAAGCCTCGGCATTTAGCTTAGTACGTTACGGTGAAATCGCGGTTGGGGCACCTGGCTGCCTCAGTTGGTAGAGTATGTGACTTTTGATTTTGGGGTTGTGAGTTTGAGTCCCACATTGGCGGTTGAATTTACTTTAAAAAAAAAAAAAAAAAAGAAAAGAAAGAGATCTCAGTCAGTGTTTGCTGAATTATAATGTGTAATCTAGGGTCACACAACTAATTAATGACATGTTGGAGTAGAATTCACATCTCCTAACTCAAGTCAAATGATTATTTTAAAATCCTATCATTTAGCTTATTATCAGAATTACAGAAAGTGCTAGAAAGGTAATGGTAGACAAGTAACTTCTAAAATGGGTAGCCAAGTTTAAATCATGTCAACACCCTTTTAAAAGTCATCTCAGTATATTGGGGCACCTGGGTGTCTCAGTTGGTTAAGTATCCAACTCTTGACCTCAGCTCAGATCTTGATCTCATGGTCATGAGTTCGAACCCCACATTCAGCTCCATTCTGGGCGTGAAGCCTACTTTAAAAAAAAAAATCATCTCTGTGTGCTGAATGTGCACAGTTTTTAAAATGTGTGTAATTCAATTTATAAACCTAAAAGTCCACAGGTATTTGGGGGAAGCTCTTTAACATCTTTGGTAGAAACTCATCTTCTTTATATAGAGGAAGAAATCATTGTCTTTGCAAGTCTAAAAGACTTGTTGAATAAATTCTTATTTCTTAAGCCAGCACTGACTGATTCATGATGCTAGAGGTGTATCTTGCTTTAAGAAAATTAAGTATTAAAACAGATAAATTATGAGATATTTCTTCTCTTTGTAATATAGCATGGCAGTCTTTTAAATAATGAGTTCCTCTAGTATGTATTGCAAATGATTTTAATTTTATGATTAAAGCACAAAGTTTTCAACATTACCACCACTATTCTACCAGTCAAGGTACATCTGTATCTTTTAGTCCTTATGTCTAATTTTTAATACTGTAACTATTTTACTTCTTAAAAGTGACTAAACTATTTGTTTAAATAACTGTTGTTTTGCATCCTACTTATTCCAGGCCCCTAAACCTAGTAATCTCTGGTAATTCCCCTGATCTTTCAGGCTTTTTCCCACTCAACTCCCCTTGGGCAATTCTGAAAAGGTATGATAGTTTTCCCAGTTTGTTTTTCATATGCTTACATATAGAAAGAAACAGTTGCATCTGATAATTATATTTAAGATGTTTAATATCTGCTTGCCTATAGTTCTCTTAAGAATTCTTTTTAAATAGTGGCATTTTAATTTGCTGCTCCAGTAAACATTTCTCAAGCATTTAAAAATTATTCTCAGGCTGCCTGGCTGGCTCAGTCATTGGAGTCTGTGACTCTTTTTTTTTTCTTTCTTTTAATTAAAGATTTTATTTATTTGACAGAGACACAGCGAGAGAGGGAACACAAGTAGAGGGAGTGGGAGAGAGAGAAGGGAGAAACAGGCTTCCCGCCAATCAAGGAGTCCAATGCGGGGCTCAAACCCAGGACCCTGGAGTCATGACCTGAGCTGAAGGCAGACACTTAACAACTGAGCCACCCAGGCACCCCCGAGGGTGCGACTCTTAATCTCAGGGTTGTGAGTTTGAGCCCCCTGTTGGTGTAAGGATTACTTAAAAATAAAATTTAAAAAATATATATATTCTCAGGGCACCTGGGTGGCTCAGTAGGTTGAACATCTTTTTGCCTTCGGCTCAGGTCATGATTCTGGAGTCCTGAGTCCCAGCCCTGCGTCGGGCTCCCTGCTCAGTGGGGAGTCTGATTCTCCTTCTGCCCCTCAACGTCGCTTGTGCTCACTTTCTTTTTTTTTCTCAAATAAACAAATAAAATCTTTAAAAATATATAGGTATTCTTCTCATACATGGTATTTCAACTATTAATATCTCTCTTGTTTTAATAGTTGGCACCATTTATAAATAGATAAACCATTTGTGGCTAATAATGAACAAAGGCAGTTAATATTTTTTATATTTTTACCTAACATTTCTGGAGAACTTTTATATCATTTTGATGAAAACCTTTTGATCTGTTAGGTATCATAGACACCCTTGAGAATCTGATTAAAGCTATCCTTTCTTCAGAAAAATACATATGGGTACATCCACCTACTCTCCCCCTGAGGTGGCTCCTGTGAACTGTGTGATAGATCTCCTTCTGTTCTTTTAAAACAAACACTCACACACACACTGTGCCTTTCTCTTTAACATAAATTGGGTCATCTGTATACTGTTTCATAGTTTTCCCACTTAGGTGTCTGTAAGGTATTATTCTTTCTATGCCATCACATCTCAGTTTATCTCACCAATTTTAATGCCTACAAAGTATTCTATAGCATAGATTATTTTCCTTAGTGATAGAAATTTAGGGTAGTGTTTCTTATGGATGAAATTATATTTCATTTATAGCAATGAAAGTTCTATTTGACAAGCTTTTCAGAAATGCTTTTAGAAGTGTTTTGAAGTGGGTTATTTATTTTCAACCGTTTGAAACACTTAAAATAAGTACCCGAGGTCAGCACTACAAACTGACAGCCTATGAGTATTACAGCCACAGACAAGTTTTGTCTTACCTGTAGATTAAACAGGGAGATTTCACACAGAACCTGCTCTTTGAAAAATAGAGCAGGCGGTCCTTAGTCCGAATTGCCATATGTTTTCAGTATATGGAATTCGTGTCATAGCTGTGCCCTTTATCTGGGAATATGCACCTCCCAGAGGGCACCAGCAAGCCCACTGCACTCATTATTCTCCTGACCCTGTAAGATTTGAATTTGTTATTCCCCATAGCCTGTGTGAAAGGAACATTTAACATACAGGATTGCTCCTTACACTGAACTTGTTATATACCATTATTGACGAAGGAAGAGAAGAAAGGAAAGTAAACACATTATTAGACCAAGACAGAAATAACTCCTAAAAACACGACCAAAGTATCATAACTGATATTTACTAAGTGAGCTTCTGCTTGTCTGAATATTGCTTTGTTAGCAATTATGGTCTACTCATTCTAAATCCTATTTATAGCTGCAAAATCCAGTCACTTGGATTATTTCAAGATTTGACTTTTGGTGAATGTATCAAACTCATATTTGATATGTTTACTTGTAACTTTTTCAAAGAAATTATCACTTAGAACTGTCATAAGATAATTTACCTCAGTCCCTGTTCACACTAGCTCACCATGCCTTCTCCTATGCCTGAGTACCTGAATGTGCACTACATTGGGGAGTCTGCCTCCAGACTGCTGTTCTTATCGATGCACTGGGCACTTTCGATTCCTTCCTTCCAGGCTCTAGGGTAAGTGTTTTTGAAGTCCTTGAGTATGAATGTGGTTTTATTGCACAAATGTACACTAAGCAAAAACTTTTATTTTGGATGGATTTGCATTAAAGGAAAAAAATGGTATAACATTATTAAGTTTTGTTATTTATATGTTAAATTATGGCAGTTAGTATTTTCTTATATTATTATTTTTTAAAGATTTTATTTATTTATTTGACAGAGAGAGAAAGATCACAAGTAGGCAGAGAGGCAGGCAGAGAGAGGGGGAAGCAGTCTCCCCGCCGAGCAGAGAGCCCGATGCGGGGCTTGATCCCAGGACCCTGAGATCATGACCTGAGCCAAAGGCAGAGGCTTTAACCCACTGAGCCACCCAGGCGCCCCTCTTATATTATTTTTATGTAGGAAGAGTATCCATGTTTCATCATTTGACTGAGTCAATAATTCAAATTGAAAATAATCAGGGGAACTGATAAATCATGCCCCGCGTTTGTAATGGGCTGTCTTTGACTTGAAAATAGGGAGGCTGTAGGTATGTCCTGGGCTTGTTGTTTCCCTCCCAGCTCCACTGTTCCAGTGTTCATCTCAGGCATGTTCATAAGGACTTGAAACTTGCATACAGTGAATGTTTCAAAATAGAAACAATTGTTCTCCCATCTGTGGTTACCAAAAGTGGGGAAGGGGAAGATAATGTAGACCCTGTAGTACCACAATGATCATTTGGATGTACTGCTAAGGACCACATCAGTAATCTGTATTACATCTGCATTACCTACAGTTTGCCAAATTTATTTAGATTGCGTTAAAGTAACTGGTATGAAGAGGCAAAGAGACCATGGAAAAAGTTAAACCCATAATTAGAAAAGTATTTTCCTAGTCACAGGGCCATACTCACCAATATGATTTCATAAATAATGTGCCTTCATATCCTATACTTCTGTTCTTCCATTTGCCAAATAGGAATAAGTGTCCATCCTTTATTCTTACAGAGTAGTTAATATGACTAAGGAATATCTCAGTCATGACTTTAAAAAGCATACAAAGGGGTGCCTGGGTGGCTCAGTTGGTTAAGCACCGGGTTCTTGATCTCAGCTCAGGTCTTGATGTTCAGGGTCATGAGTTCGAGCCCCACATTGGACTCTGCACTGGGCAAGGAGCCTCCTTTTTAAAAAAAAAAAAAAAAGCACATATAGAACCCCACTATAATTTAGTATTGGGTATACCATGCATTAAATCACATACTTAAGTAATATAGTTACATAGATTGAAAGCCCGATTTGGAGTGGTTAACCTTTAGAACTATTGTTAGCCCTTTCTCTCAAAATAACATTTAGTTTTCAGAATGCCTCCAGTCTGCTGCTTTTAACAAAGAATTAAAATATGATATAAATTTACATATGAGCAGTGTTTTTTTTTTAAGATTTTATTTATTTATTTGTCAGAGACAGAGGGAGAGAGAGCAAGTGAGCACAGGCAGACAGAGTGGCAGGCAGAGGCAGAGGGAGAAGCAGGCTCCCTGCCGAGCAAGGAGCCCGATGCGGGACTCGATTCCAGGGCGCTGGGATCCTGACCTGAGCCAAAGGCAGCCGCCTAACCAACTGAGCCACCCAGGCGTCCCTTAGCAGTTTATTTTAAAGGATTAAGTTTAATTAGTTCCCTAAGCTTGTAACTGGAGTATTTTGTGTTGAAAAGTAACCTGGTGATACTTTTTATAATAGGCTATCAACTATTGTATTAAAAAAAAAACAAAAGGAACGATTTTTAGGGAGTACTTTGAACCTATTTAATTTATATAATACTATTGATCTTAAGTACTTCTGTTAAATTAAGTGTGATTATCCTGTGGAAACATTCTCCAGATGTTAAACCAAGAATAAAACCTGAGATTTCCAATTAGAATACAGTCTTACAGTGGCAGCCACATTTCCCTCTGATCTGTACTGAAAATTGGTTTTAATATAACAGCCACAGGATTCTTTACAATCAGAATTAACCATTGGTATAGCATGTGAGGCCATTAATCGCTACATAAACTCTTACTTACTGTCCCCATCTAGATTGTTTGTAGTTTGAGTTAATGAGATGGAAGAAGACTAAGTACCGATGATGGGAAATTTTGTGTGGAAATAAAAGCTATTCTGAGTCTCCTAGAAACTGACATTGGTTGCATTTTTATCCGTAGACACAAAACTTGGGAACAAAGCCCTAATATTGCAGGGAGAAACAAATAAGCAACATTAATCATTTACTAAAAGTCAAGTTTGTTTTGATTAATTACTGAATGGAGAACAGTAGTTTCAAGAACCGATGGAACAGTAGGTGGTTAATACTAATGTTAGTCTTGTACAGTCCTTTATGTTTTACAAGGATATTACGTTTCTGTTTAAGATTTGTAGTTTCAAAACTTACAGGAATTCAGTTGTTTTTCACTTCTACCTGCATGATTTAGGTGATTACACAGTAGTAGTTTCGGTTACGGGCACTTGGCATGCTTTGTCAGCAATCTTCTCTACCTGGATTCTCGTAATATAACCCAAAGTTCTAAACCACTGTTTGCTACAGGAGAATTTATTTTTTAAGTATTTTAAGAAACCTTCCATGAATGCTAAGCCTGAAAGTTGAATCTTTTAAAATCCCACTGAAACAAAGTAATGTTTATTATAGATGTGGGTTTAAAACAGCTTTATTGGGGCGCCTGGGTGGCTCAGTGGGTTAAGCCTCTGCCTTCAGCTCAGGTCATGGTCTCAGGGTCCTGGGATCAAGCCCCACTTTGGGCTCTCTGCTCAGCGGGGAGCCTGCTTCCCCCTCTCTCTCTGCCTGCCTCTGTGCCTACTTGTGATCTCTCTGTCAAATAAATAAATAAATAATCTTTTAAAAAAATAAAATAAAACCACTTTATTGGTGCCTGGGTGGCTCAGTTGGTTTGGCGACTGCCTTTGGCTTGGGTCATGATCCCAGGGTCCTGGAATCGAGTCCCACATCGGGCTCCCCCTGCTCTTTGGGGAGCCTGCTTCCCCCCTCCCTCTGCCTACCATTCCCCCTGCTTGTGCTCTCTATCAAAATAAATAAATAAATAAATAATTTTTTTAAAAAATTAAAATAAGGGCGCCTGGGTGGCTCAGTTGGTTAAGCATCTGCCTTTGGCTTGAGTCCTGGGAACGAGCCCCACGTGGGGCTCCATGATTGGCAAGGAGCCTTCTCCCTCTCCCTCTACTGCTCCCCCTGCTTGTGTGCTCTCTCTCTCTCTGTCAAATAAATAAAATCTTTTTAAATTTTTTAAAAAATAAAAATAAAACCAGCTTTATTGCTGTATTATTGACTACTTTTCCCTAAGGATCATACCTTCCTTTCAAATACATGCTGCTAGTAAAGTATAATGCCTTGGGTTTATTTGTGTAGGAGACAAAAGGTTATCCCCACATGTAAATGACTTCAGAAGTCATACTACTTTATCAAAATAAAGAGTATAAACAATGATCTGATTTCTAATTATGAGTACTATGTACATATTTTAATGAACTTAACAATATAGAAGAATAGAGAAAAATACCTATACCTATTTGTAAAAGAAGTTGACATATTTACTGTTAACGCAACCTAATGTCTCTATTAATTACACTGCCGTTGCTTTCAGTGTACCTGACTGATACTTTAATTACCCCATCCAGCTCTTTTTGTTTTCAAAGGAAAGATGTTTAGGGGTGCCTGGGTGGCTCATTGGGTTAAGCCTCTACCTTCACCTGGGGTCGTGTGATCTCGGGGTCCTGGGATCAAGCCCTGCTTCGAATCGGGCTCTCTGCTCAGCAGGGAGCCTGCTTCCCGTTCCTCTCTCTCTCTCTGCCTACTTGTGATCTCTGTCAAATAAATAAATAAAATCTTCAAAGGAAAGATGTTTAGAAAATAGGTAGTATAATGTGATTACAATAATTACTTGATTTTAACAGAAAAAAGTTAATGTCAAACATGCCCTTCTCATTACAAAATATTAGCTATAAAGGGGAGTCTCTCCTGAGAAATTTGACTTTAGCATTTTACTTGCTAAAATTGTAATGATTTATACAAAAGCATCGATTTTTAACACCTGGGTTCAAATTCTAGATTTATTCATCTGCTAGCTTTGCTACTTAACTAGGCTCTATTTCTACATCTATAAATTAAGAGCAGAAATGCTTTCTTGCTGATGCAGCTGCTTAGCTGAGATGATGAGCGTAAATGATCTAATCCAGTGCCTCTGTGAACTAGATTGACTCTTAGTGCTCATTTTCCTTCATTCTCTTGGGAACCTTCTCTTTAAAAAGAACTTGCTGTTCTCCTTTCATAATGAATTTCTTAAAAACATTTGAACAGCCTCACTAGCTATACTCCAAGGATATTTGGGGTTTTGTTTTGGATGAAAATGTAAATATAGATCTCTTTCTGTAATTAATCTTCGTATTTAGTTCTTCCACTTTTCTTTTGGAAACAAAACAATCTGGTGGCTTATTCCTCAGTTGCCACTTTTCATCATTTTTCCTTTAGGGTACTCAGCAATTTTGGTGTCACTCATCCTCTGCACGGTTACTCCTTGAACTTTTCTCTGAGTCTCCCACAACAGTATCAAAGTACTTTCTTCCGACTAGGTGTAACACAGGCCAGAAAGAGCTTTCATTTTTTTGTCAGTTGGCTCTGTTCATTTTCCTGTCCTGTATTCATTAATTACCTTGGTTAGCTGTTTCCTCTTTAAAACTTAAGAATCGGGCGCCTGGGTGGCTCAGTGGGTTAAAGCCTCTGCCTTCGGCTCAGGTCATGATCCCAGGGTCCTGGGATTGAGCCCCGCATGAGGCTTTCTGCTCAGTGGGGAACCTCTTTCCCACCCTTCTCTCTGCCTACTTGTGATCTCTCTCTCTCTGTCAAATAAATAAATAAAATCTTT
>PISX010012450.1:18407-60697 GCA_004024625.1 Mellivora capensis | reverse complement strand
CTTGGCCAGAGGGAGATTTGGACCCTGGGATGCTTCTCTGCTCAGCTTTCTCAGATGAGCACGTCAGGCAAGGGGAGAACGTGTGTGTGCTCACCTGGAATCGAGGAAGGTGTCTGGTTTCAGGTTTCATGTGCAAGTGGATTCCTCTTATGGCTCATTTTCCTGATGGTCTTCAGGGTGCCACAGGGGGACCCATTGTCCTGGGCATCCTGGCTGTGCAAGAGCTCTGGTCACCTTTCCCCCCAGGGCTCTGGACTAGGAAATCAGAGGGAGTCTGTGGTGAAACCATTTAAGTAGGGCTCCGTTTCCCCTTGCCAAGATGGCCTGGTGACTGTGATAACTGCTCTGGAAATACAAAGCAGGAGACAGGGCTGGGGTGCTGAAGGGGGTGGCAGGGGTGCTTGCCATTCACATGGGGGTGAGGTGGGTCTTCACTAAGAAGGTGATGCTTGAGTCAAGTTCAAAAGAAGGTCAGTGATATCACACCAAGAGCCTTCTAAATGGAAGGGAAAGGATATGCAAAGGCCCAGGGTCAGGAGCATACCATGTATGCCCAGGAGCAGCAAGCCGGTTGACTACAGGAGACAGCTTAGGACATGACCTCAGGGAGGTGACAGTAGGGTGACATAAACTCATGGCAGGGCTGTGACCCCTTGGGACCCTGTTTGACTGGGCCATCCTGGCTACAGTTTTGAGAACAGATGACACAGCGTTGAGGATGGGCAAGGGAGGTTAATGATGAAGCTTTTCCAGGAAGTCAGGCAAGAGATGGGTTCCAGTGTGGACCAGACAGGCAGCCTTGGAAGGAGGAGTTAGTACTATTCTGGGTTCCTATTGAAGATGGAGCTCACAAGGTTTGCTGATGGGTTCGATATTGGGAATGGGAGAAAGGAGGAACTGAGGTAACTCCGAGCTCTTGTGGTTTGTCTTGAGTGAGGCAAAGGAGGAGGTTTCTGGGGGTAGGAGGTAGTCCGTGTTCCACCTGCTGAGGAAGGTGCCTTTCACAGTGGACCTGCAGATGTTTGTGTCCGGGAGAACCGTGAACTTCTACCCCCTCAGCAGCTTTCAAGTACAAGTCTCCCCCACTTTTCTCAAAGTTCATGGTAAGACACTTGGCTTTTTTGAAAGATCTATGTTGTTATGCAGCTCTAGTAGCAAGAAGAAACCTGAAGAGGATTTCTCTCTTTTGAAAAAAGTGAAGAAGTGGGCATCTGTTTTTTTTTTAATTAATTATTTATTTATTTATTTATTTATTTATTTATTTATTTATTTATTTATTTATCAGGGAGAGAGAGAGCGCGCACATAGGCAGACAGAGTGGCAGGCAGAGGCAGAGGGAGAAGCAGGCTCCCTGGCGAGCAAGGAGCCCAATGTGGGACTCGATCCCAGGACACCGGGATCATGACCTGAGCCGAAGGCAGCTGCTTAGCCAACTGAGCCACCCAGGCGTCCCAGTGGGCATCTGTTTTGTGGGGAACCACCACAGAGGTGGCAGCACCCCAACCATCTCCTTCCTGGGCACTGCTCTCCATGTCCAGCCACCAGCGCTTTGAATCATGTCTGTGAGCATGTGCTGTGCCTTATCCCCATTTATTTTGGGCATCTGTTAGGATGTTGTGTCCTGAGGCCTAAGGAGAGCCAAAGAGAAGGAACTTCTGGTGTCTAACCATGCTCATTTTTCTGTAACAGTGAATGGTTATTCCTTTTTCCATTTACGCCATTCTGCTGTGAAAGGTTTCCTAGGAACACTGTACTTTCAAGTAGCAGGGGAGCCTGTACCCCATCCTGCAGGGTTAGCTTTCGTCTCCATGCTGCACAGAACATTCCATGACTTGTGGATTTTATCACTTAAACATGGCACCTTTGACTACCTTCACCCGTTTCCCACTGCCATCCCCAAATCTGGCAACCACCCATCAGTTCTCATTATCTACGCATTCATAATTTTTTTTCCACGTGGAAAGTCCATGAGAGCCTCTGGTGTTTGTCTTTCTGTGTTTGAGTTACTTAGCATAAGGCTCCCAAGGTCGATGTTTCCATGTCTGGTTATTGTGAATAGTGCTGCCGTGAACATGAGAGAGCATCTCTCTCTTGGAGGGAGAGTTTTTGTGTTCACCAAAGAGATACTCAGTAGAGCAATTACCAGGTCGTGTGGTAGTTGTTTGTATTCATTTTTTCCTGATGCTTCCACAGCATTTGTCACTGTGGCTGCACCCATTTCCATTCCCACCAACAGTGCATGGGGTCCCCTTGTCTACACACCCTTGACCACACCTGGTGTCTGTCTCTGGGACGATTGCTGTTCCCACACTTGTGAGATGAAAGCTGATTGCGGTTTTGACTTCTGTTTCCCTGACAACAATTAGTGATGTTGAACAACTTTCTCTGTGTCTGTTGGCCACCTGTATGCCGTCTTTGGAAAGTTTGTCTATTCACGTATTCTCCTCAGTTTTTATTCAGGTTTTGTTTGGATTTGAAGGAGTGTTCTGTGTATTTGGATATTAGGCTCTTCTTACACATAGGATGTGCAGATATTTTTCCTCCTTGAGGAGGTTGCCTTTAAGGGTTTGATGGTTTCTTTTGTCATGCAGAAATTTCAATTTGATGTCCTTACACTTGTTTATTATTGCTTTTGTACCTTTGCTTATGGTGTCTGATGTAAAAGTCTCTTCCCCAAAACCAGTACTGAGAAACTTACTACCTGTGTATTCTTTTTGGAGGTTTATGGATTCAGTTCTTACGTTCAAGTCATTATTCATTCATGGTTTGTATGTGCGGTGATAGAAAGTGATCCAGTCACATTCTTCCACATTTAGTGTCCAAATGTCCCAGTATCATTCACTGAGGAGACATTCCTTTCCCCATTGTATATTTTCTGCTGTCTCATAAGTTAAGACCATACATGTGTGGTTTAGTTTCTGAGGTTTCTATCTACCTTCCTTTCCATTTCTTTCTTTTTTTCTTTTTCCCTCTTTCTTTCTTTCCTTCTTTCTTTCTTTCTTTCTTTCTTTCTTTCTTTCTTTCTTTCTTTCTTTCTCTTCTTTTGTTTCCTTCCTTCCTTCCTTCCTTCCTTCCTTCTATCTGGTCTTACAGTTTATTTGTTGGGAAAATATTTTTCCTGTCGGCATATATGCACTGTGGACTTCATTGGTGACATCTTCATACTCTTCGGTAGGACTTTTCTCTGAAAACTGTGTTTTTGTAAATGAGTAGCTGGATCTATAGCTTTCACCAGGTTGCGCATTGGGCAGAACTACTTTAGTATTCTATTCTTCCATCAGCTGCCAGATTGTGTCCGACTGTCTTCTTCTGTGATGTTCTCAGTTGTGATGATGGATATCTATATTTCCTTTTCTGTGGTAGGTTTATTAAAGTGATTTTAATTTTTCCTAAAAGTGTGGATTCTAAATCATCCTTATTTTATAATATATATGTATATAAAGCAGCATGTTTTAAAAATGCATTTATTGGTAGCAAATGTTGGAACAGGACATCAGTATTATTAATTCCTATTCAGAGTTAATAATTCCATCAGAGCTAAGTTTAAATAAACATTTAATATACGAATGAATAAACTTTGCCAAGAGTACTGTGATTATCAGTTTCCGAGCTTTCTGTCGTATTCAATTGTCCTGTGTGTCTGTTTTTCTGCCAGTACCATACTGTTCTGATGACAACAGCTTTGTAATCTAGCTTGAAATTGGAGTGTGGTGACTCCAGGTGGCTTAGTCACTTGTTTGCTTGCTTGCTTTCTGTCTTTCTTCCTTTATCAATGAGATTATTTATTTATTTTTACATGGTTTACATAAATGTTTTCCTTTCACTCTTTTTTATTATCATCATAGAATGTGTTATTTGTTTCAGGGGTACAGATTTGAGATCCTTCGTTTTACACACCACACAGTGCTCACCACAGCACATACCCTCCCCATGCCCATCACCAGCCACCCCATTCCCTCACCTTCCTCTCCTTCAGAAATCCTCAGTTTGGGGGCGCCTGGGTGGCTCAATGGGTTAAAGCCTCTGCCTTCGGCTCAGCTCTTGATCCCAGGGTCCTGGGATGGAGCCCCGCATCGGTCTCTCAGCGGGGAGCCTGCTTCCCCCTCTCTCTCCCTGCCTCTCTGCCTACTTGTGATCTCTGTCTGTCAAATAAATAAAAATCTTAAAAAAAAAAAAAAAAAAAATAAGAAATCCTCAGTTTATTTCCTGAGATTGTCTCTTTGCTTTGACTCCCTCTCTGGTTTCATTTGCTTCCTTTTTTTTTTTTTTCTCTTCCCCTATGATCCTCTGTCTTGTTTCTTAAATTCCATGTATCAGTGAGATCATATGATAATTGTCCTTCTCTGATTGACTTATTTCATTTAGCAAAATACCCTCTAGTTCCATCCATGTCATTGCAAATAGCATGATTTCATTTTTTGATGGCTGCATAATATTCAGTGCTATGTATATCCATATAGATCCATCATCTGTCGATGGATGTCTGGGCTCTTTGCATACTATGGCTCTTGTGGGCATTGCTGCTATAGACATTGGGGTGCAGATGACCCTTCGGATCACTACATTTGTATCTTTGGGGTAAATACCCAGCAGTGCAATTGCAGGGTTGTAGGGAAGCTCTATTTCCAACTTCTTGAGGAACCTCCACAGTGTTTTCCAGGGTGGCTTCACCAGCTTGCATTCCCCTTTGTATTGTATTAGAGAGTTCCCCTTTCTCCACATCCTCACCAACACCTGTCTTTTCCTGACTTATTCATTTTAGCCATTCTGACTGGTGTAAGGTGGTATCTCATTATGGATTTGATTTGTATTTTCCTAATATCGAGGGATGTTGAGCACTTTTTAAAGTGTCTGTTGGCCATTTGAATGTCTTCTTTGGAGAAATGTCTTTTTCTGTCTTTGGCCTATTTCTCGATTGGGTTATTTGTACTGTGGGTGTTGAGTTTGGTAAATTCTTTCTAGATTTTGCGTACAAGTCCTCTATCTGATATGTCATTTGAAAATATCTTCTCTCATTCTTTTTGTTGTCTTTTGCTTTTGTTGACTGTTTCCTTTACTGTGTAAAAGCTTGCTATCTTGATGACATCCCAACAGTTCATTTTTGCTTTTGTTTTCCTTGCCTTTAGAGATGTGTGTAGCAAGGAGTTGCTGTGGCTGAGGTCAAAGAGGTTGCTGCCTCCATTCTTGAGGGTTTGGATAAATTCCTGTCTCACATTAAGGTCTTTCATCCACTTGGAGTCTATTTTTTGTGTACGGTATAAGGAAATGGTTCTCCATTTCATTCATGACTATGGTATGGTTTCCTGAGCACAGATCCTTCGCCTCTTTGGTTAGAAGGATTCCTAAGTATCTTATCTTCTTATCTTCTTTGGTTAGAAGTATCCTAAGTATCTTATGGTTTGGGTTGCAATATTACATGGGATGGACTCCTTCCTTTCTCTTTCTTCTGTTGCATTGTTGCTGCAGACAAATACAAGTGATTTCTGTGTATTGATTTTATATCCTGCCACTTTGTGGAATTCCTAGATGAGTTCTAGCAATCTTGGGCTTTCCACAGAAAGTATCCTATTGTCATAAAGGGTGAGAGTTTGACTTCTTTGCTGATTCGGATGCCTTTTCTTTCTTTTTGTTGCCTGATGGCGGAGGCTAGGAATTCTGTACTATGTTGAAAAACAGTGATGAGAATGGGCATCCCTGTTGTGTTCCTCACCTGAAGGGAAAAGCTCTCAGTTTTTCCCCATTGGGAATAATGTTTTCTGTGGGTTTCCCATAGATGGTCTTTATGATGTGGGGGTATGTACCCTGTATCCTTCCACAGTGAAGAGTTTGGATCAAGAAGGGATGCATTAATTTGTCAAATGATTTTTCTGCATCTATTGAGAGGATCCTATGGTTCTTGTTCTTTCCTCTGTTAAGGTAGTGGATTCCATTTATTGATTTGCGGTTGTCGAGCCATCCTTGCAGCCCAGGAATAAATTTGATTTGGTCGTGGTGAATCATCCTTTTAATGGGCTATTGGATCCTATTGGCTGGTATGTTGGTGAGAATTTTTGCATCCATATTCATCAGGGAGAGTGGTCCGTAATTCTCCTTTTGGGTGGGGTCTTTGTCTGGTTTTGGGACCAAGGTAATGCTGGCCTTATCAAAAGGGTTTGGAAGTGTTCATTCCAGTTGTATTTTTTTGAAAAGTTTCAGAAGAAGAGGTATTAAATCTTCTTTAAATGTTTGGTAGAATTCCCCTGGGAAGCCATCTGGTTCTGGGCTCTTGTTTCCTGGAGGATTTTTGATTACTGGTTCAATTTTGTTGCTGATTATTCAAGTTTCCTTTTCTTCCTGGTTCAGTTTTGGTTGTTTTTATGTTTCTGGGAATGCATCCATTTTTTCAAGACTGCCTGATTGGTTGACATAGAGTTGCCATCCTATGTTCTTATAATTGTTTGTATTTCCTTGGTGTTGGGTGTGATCTCTCCTTGATTCATGATTTTATATATTTGGGTCCTTTCTGTGTTCCTCTTGAGAAATCTGGCCAGGGTTATATCAATCTTATTAATTCTTTCAAAGAAGCAGCTCCTAGTTTTGTTGATTTGTTCTACTATTCTTTTGGTTTTTACTTCATTGATTTCTACCCTAATCATTACTATTTCTCTTCTCCTTCTGGGTTTAGGCTTTCTATGCTCCTCTTTCTCTAGCTCCTTTAGGTGTAGAGTCAGGTTGTGTATTTGAGACCTTTCTAGGTTCTTGAGAAAGGCTTGTAGTGCTAGATACTTCCCTCCTAAGACTGCCTTTGCTGCATCCCAAAGATACTGAATGGTGGTGTTTTCATTCTCCTTTGTTTCCATGAAATTTTTTTAAAGATTTTATTTATTTATTTGACAGAGATTACAAGTAGGCAAGAGAGGCAGGCAGGGAGAGAGAGGAGGAAGCAGGCTCTCCAAGGAGCAGAGAGCCTGATGTAGGGCTCGATCCCAGGACCCTGGGATCATGACTTGAGCCGAAAGCAGAGGCTTTAACCCACTGAGCCACCCAGGCGCCCCTCCATGAATTTCTAAAGTTCATCTTGAATTGACTGGTTGACCCATACATTCTTTACTAGGATGCTCTCTAGCCTCCCTGTATTTGAGTTCATTTCACCTTTCCTCTTGTGATTGAGTTTCATTTTCAAAGCATTGTGGTCTGAAAATATGCAGGGAACGATCCCAATCTTCTGGGATGAGAATGAACATGGTGGCCTCCCTATCTCTGGCCCTAGAACTGAGAGCTCAGGGCCCCAGTTCTCAGTGCGCCCTCACAGAAAAGCGGTCAGTCCTTCGTGTCTCCCTGGTCTCTGTCCATGCTCATTGGACCTGTGACTAAGCATTTCAGTCTCCGGCACACAACCCAGTTTGGAGTCCCCAAACCCAGCAGACTCCTCCAGCATGCTTAGGCACCACTCCTGGGGAGAAGGGGGCTCTCCCCAGTTGTGCCGCTTCTTGGGCCCCTTCTCAAAGAGCAGTGGCCAGGCGGTGCTGTGGATCACAGTTTCTGGCAACCTCCAGCTTAGAGCCCACTCCTGGGCTCACTCATTTCAGCTGGCTTCCCTGCTCAGATACCTGGGAGCTCTGCTGCCCTCAAGCACCCCTGGTCTTCCTGGGACCCCGGGGATCCCGAGACCACACTGTCCCATCGAGGGTTCCACCCCCTGCCCAGCCGCCAGAGTGACATCCCTCACGAGAGCAGACTTCCAGAAGTTCCAATTTTGTGCTCTGCTGCCCTAGCACTTGGCAGTAGCTGCTGATAGAGGCTCCCTCCCCCCAGGATTTATCTTCCCATCTATCAGCTTAGACTCACTTTTCTCTACTTCCTACCTTGTGGAAAGTGGTCGCTTTTCTGTTTGTAGAGTTGTTGCTCTTCTTTTCTCGGATCTATGCTTGAATTTGCAGATGTTCAGAATGGGTTGATAGCTCTCTAGCTAAATTCCTTGTGCCAGATGAAATGAAGGTGTCCTACTCCTCTGGCCACTTGGACTCTCTCTCTCTTTTTCTTTCTCCAGATTGCTTTGGGTACGGTGGACTTGTTACCATTATTAAGTCTTCCAGTTAATGAGCATGGCGTATGCTTCCATTTATTTGTTTCATCTTCCAAATCTTTGGCCCATACATTCACCCACCAACATGCACATATTTTTCTTTCCTTTTCCACCATGTGCTCAGTATACCAGGTCTTTCTCATTCTTGGTTACTTTTATTCCTAGATTTTTTTTGCTTGATGCAATTATCGATGGCATTGCTTTCTTAATCTCTTTGTGAAAGTTGGTCATCAGTATATAGAAATACAAGTTGGGGCATGTGGGTGGCTCAGTCGGTTAAGTGTCTGCCTTCAGGTCCGGTCATGATCCTGGAGTTCTGGGAATGAGTCTGGCATTGGGCTCCCTGCTCAGCAGGGTGTCTGCTTTTCCCTGACTCTCTGGTGCTCCCCCTGCTTATGCTCTCTCTGTCTCTCTCTCTGTCAAATACATTCTTTAAAAAAGTGAAATGCAACATGTCTCTTACATTGACTTTGTATCCTGCTGCTTTACTGAATTTATTTATTCTACTTTATTCAGATTTATTTGTTAATAAAACAATTTATTTTTTTGTGGACTCCTTAGGGATTTCTACATATAGTACGTCATTTGGAAATAGTGACCATTTTCTTTTCCTATTTAGATTTCATATCTTTTTTTTTTTTTTTTTGGTCTAAATCATTTGGCAAGGGCTTTCAGTACAATGATGATTGAAAGTGTTAAGAGTGGGCATCTTTATCTTGTTCTTGGTGGTAGTGGGAAAGTTTTCAGCATTTCACCCTCGAGTATAACGTCAGCTGTGGGCTTTTCATATAGGGCTTCTGTTTGGTTGAGGTGTGTTCCCTCAGTACCCAGATGGTTTAGAGTCTTTGTCATAAATGCATATCGAATCTTGTTAAGTGTTCTTTCTGTTCTATTGAAACAATCTAGGGTTTTTATCTTTTATTTTGTTAAGGTGGTGTGTGCTATTGGTGGATGTGCAGATGTGGAATCATCCTTGCATCCCTGGAATAAATCCCACTGGATCATGTTGTGTGATTCTCCTGATGGATTGTTGAACTGATGTTGCCAATAATTGGTTGAGGATTTTTACCTCTCTGTTCATGAGGGATATTGGCCTTTCCTTTTCTTGTAGCATCCTTGTCTTGTTTTGGTAGCAGGGTACTATTGCCTTCACATAATGAGTTTGGACATATGCCCTTCTCTCCTTTTGTAAAAACATTTTGGGAAGGGTTGGTATTAATTCTTCTTCTACTGTTTGGTTGAACTCCTCAGTGAAAGTGTTTGGTCTTGGGCAACTGTTTCTTGGGAGGGTTTGATTATCAAATCAATCTTCTTACTGGTGATCAGTCTGTTCAGATTTTTTTTTCCCCTTCACGGTTCATTCTAGGTTGTTTTCAGGAACTTATCCATTTCTTCTAGGTTGTCCAAGGTGTTGGCCTCTATGTGCTCATAGTACTCTCTAACGATCCTTTGTATTTTTGGTGATATTCCTTATAATAGCTTGTTTCTTTCTTTTTTTTAAGTTTTTCACATTTTTAATTTAAAATCCATTAGCCAAGGTATAATTTTTGATGTAATAGTCAATGATTCATTAGTTGCACGTAACACCCAGGGCTCATCACCACATGTCCCCTCCTTAATACCCATCATCCAACTACCCCGCCCCCCCAACCTAGCTCTCCTCTGGTTTGTTTCCTATGATTAAGAGTCTCTCATGGTTTGTCTCCCTCTCTGATTTCTTCCCATTCAGTTTTCCCTCCCTTCCCCTGTGGTCCTCCACACTATTCCTTGTGTTGCACATATGAGTGACACCAAATGATTATTGTCACTCTCTGCTTGACTGATTTCACTTATCATAACCCCCTCCAGTTCCATCCATGCTGATGCAAATGGTGGGCACTTATCGCTTCTGATGGCTAAATACTGTTCTGCGGTATGAATGTACAACATCTTCTTTATCCATTCCTCTGTTGAAGGACGTCCCTGCTCTTTCCACAGTTTGGCTCTTGTGGACATTGCTGCTATGTACATTGGGGAGCATGTGCCCCTTCATTTCACTGCATCTATATCTTTGGGGTAAATACCTAGGAGTGTAATTTCTGGGTCATAGGGCACCTCTACCTTTAACTTTTTGAGGAGCCTCCATGCTGTTTAACAGAGTGACAGCATCAGCTTGCATTCCCACCAACAGTGTAAGAGGTTCCCCTTTTTCCACATCCTTGACAACAGTTGTTTCCTGTCCTGTTAATTTTAGCCATTCTAACTGCTGGAAGGTGGTAGCTCATTGTGGTTTTGAATTCCCTGATGACAATTGAATGTGGAGCATTTTTTCATGGACTGCTGTCCATTTGTGTGTCTTCTTTGGAGAAGTGTCTCATCCTGTCTCTGCCCATTTCTTGAGTGGTTTCTTTGTTTCTTGGGTGTTGAGTTTGAGCAGTTCTTTATAGATCTTGGATACCAGACTTTTATCTGTCATGCCATTTGCAAATATTTTCTCCCATTCTGTAGGTTGCCTTTTAGTTTTGTTAATTGTTTCCATTGCTGTGCAGAAGCTTTTTACCTTGATGGAGTCTCAATAGTTCATTTTTGCCTTTGTTTCCCTGGCCTTTAGAGACATGTCTTGCAAGAAGTTGCAGCGCCCAAGATTGAAGAGATTGTTGTCTGTGTTCTCCTCTAGGATTTTCATGTGAGACAAGAATCAATTATCTTTCTTTCCTCATTGTATTTGAGCCCTATCATTTTCTAGCTAAAAGTCTGTCAGTTTGGTTTAACTTTCCAAAAAAGGCAGTTCATATTTTCATTGATCTTTTGTCTTTTTAGTGTCCATTGGATTCATTTCCACTTTCCTTTTTGTTATTTCCTTCTATATACTGATTTGGCGCTTTGCTTGTCTCCCCCTGCCCCGCCCTGTTCTTTCCCGTGTATATTAGGTTGGGTATTGGAGAGCTTTTAGATGGATTGATGAGGATTTGAATTTCTATGAACTTCCCCCTTAGAACTACTTTGGCTGTATCCCATAACTTTTCATAGGGTCTCTTTTTCATTTGTCTCAAGGTACTTTAACATTTTCTTTTGAGGGGTGCCTGGGTGGCTCAGTGGGTTAAGCCTCTGTCTTCAGCTCTGGTCATGATCTCAGGGTCCTAGGATCAAAGCCCCACATCGAGCTCTCTGCTCAGCGGGGACCCTGCTTCCTCCTCTCTCTCTGCCTGCCTCTCTGCCACTCATGATCTCTTTGTCAAATAAATAAATAAATAAAGTCTTTAAAAAATCAACTTTCTTTTGATTTCTTATTTGACTATTGGTTGTTTACTAGCATGTTGTTGAATTTCCACGTATTTGTGACTGTCCCATTTTCTTCTTGTGACTGATTTCTACTTACATACTGTTGTGGTTGGACAAGATTTGAACCAGAGCATGAAGGGAGCATTTTGTTTAAATGTTAGTTTCCTGGGGTATATTCTGAGGGGAGACCATGATTTCCATGGGGACAGAGGAAGGTTTTTGTGAGACTCGGAGCGGGGGAGGTGGTCAAGCTTTGTTAGAATTACTGATTAGTACCATGCAGACTGTGTACCACTGTTCACACTGTAGTCCTGATGGATATGTACTTCCTTAGAAATATTTTCCAGGAGGTGCAGGGTGGCCTTCTCCAACAGAATGGTGCCATGTGTGTTCATGGCATGGCCCCAAGTCATAAAGCAGGATGTGTGGTAAATTGGGGGATCAGAACCCAACTCTCTGTAGGAAGTGACAGAAACAGGGCATGGTGAGTATCATGACAATAGCCAAGGTCCCAAGTGACCCACTGGGTGTTGGTGGTGGGTGGGGAAGTTGGGCCTGTGGTCTGTCATCAGAACCTGTGGAATTCAGGGACACCCTCCTGTCTGTTGAGCTGTGTGGAGACAGGTAGACAGCAGTCTCTGGCCAAGCACGAGGGTCACACTAGACTGCCACCGGAGGGGCAGTGTGTGGTGGGAACCAGTGCTCCATTTCCATGAAGACCGATCGGAATCTGGTGACTGTGACTCCTAGCAGCAGCATGGGGAGAGGAAGGCGGTGGGGGTGCATACTTCCTAGGTTGTAGTCAGTACTAAACTGGAGTCCACTGAAGGGAACCGTGCCTGGCATAGAAGGCACCCAGTCACTGTAGCTGTGGGCACTGTGCCTGTGGCACTTTCATGCCAGGGGCTCTCATGCTGCTGCCTCTTATTTTTCATCATCTTCATGGTCATGAGCCTCTGCTCTTGCCCCATGGCCCCTCAGGGTGTTGCCCTCCCTCCATCTGGCCCTCATCTTCTGCTTTGTGCCAGCCAATGCCAGGGTAGCCTTCTCAAGAGGCAGCTCTGTCAGGCCTCTGATGGAACACTTCCATCGGTCCCCTGTGAGGTGAGGACAATGCCCTGCCCTGGACGAAGGCTGCAGGTTCCCAATCAGGAGAGCCATGTCTTCCTTTTCAGGCTGGCCTGCCCTCCCCTCAGTCCTCCTCAGGGAGGCTGTCGTACTTCGTCAGGTGACAGCTCTGACCTTAAAAACCAATACTGTTTTGTGTTTCTCTGTGCCTTAGCTCACCCGTGGCATGTCTTTCAAACCTCTCAGTGGGTTTTCAGGAGTCCTGCAGGTCTGTCTGCTCAAAGAGGGGATGACCTTGGAGGGCCAGCCTTTCCTGTCACCACCCTCTGCACGTCCCTGAGCCCTGGAGCTGCCCCACTGAGTGCTGAGGGACCCAAGCCAGCCCATCCTGAGCCCAGGCTGTGTCAGCTGTGTAGCCTGATGTGTGCCAGGAGCGGTGGGCAGGTGGCATGGGCCAGGGGCAGGCAGTTCCTCTTTCTTTTCTTTTTTTTTTTTTTTAAAAGATTTTATTTATTTATTTGTCAGAGAGAGAGAGAGAGAGAGCGAGCAGAGGCAGAGGGAGAGAAGCAGGCTCCCCGCCGAGCAAGGAGCCCGATGTGGGACTTGATCCCAGGACGCTGGGATCATGACCTGAGCCGAAGGCAGCCGCTTGACCAACTGAGCCACCCAGGCGTCCCCAGTTCCTCTTTCTTATTTCTTCCCCTCTCTCACTCCCAGAGGTAGCTCAGAGCAGCCTTCACACCCACATCCTGAGATCCCTTGATCTGTGTCTCCAGCATTCAGTGCTTCCCGTTGTCTGTGTCCCATACCCACACCCATGGCAGTTCCTGGATCAGGGAGGGATTGTACCCTTGTCTGTACTTGATCCTCTTCCTATCCCACACTGAGCCCACCACCTTTGTGTCTTCCATGGATGTGCTTGGAAGCAAGCTCGTCCACAGGAAATCTAGTAGCCAAATGGATCCGAGTAACAACCACTGAATTAGTGATCCAGGACAGAGAACAAACCAGCTCTGAAACCTGTCCCACGCTCTGTGACCATCTCATACTAACGCAGACCCAGTAATAGCTTTCTGGATTATGACATGGCAGTTTTCTCTACTTAAACTCTGTTGCATGCATAGGTGCTGACCCTGGATGGAAAGGGACCATGGCTCCTCTGGGCTAGGATTAACAGGAAAAATGTAGGAATTCAGTGAAATTTGAATTCCAGGCACAGAGTGAATAAATATTGTTGAGGAAATACTCCTAAGTAGGACATAGGAACATTGTGTATCAAAGCTTTTTCAGATGGGTTACTGAAAGTGAAAGAAAAATCTTGTTTATTGTTTATTTTAATTCCAGTCAAGTCAGCATGCAGTGTTATATTAGTTTCAGGTGTGCAGTAGCGTGAGTTAGTAATTCTGTATATCCCTCCCTGCTCACCGAGACAGGTGTGCTCTGAGTCCCCTTCATCTGTTTCACTCATCCCTCCTCCACCTCCGCTTTGCTAGCCATCAGTTTGTTCTCTGTTGTTAAGAATCTGTATTTTGAGGGCACCTGAGTGGCTCAGTGGGTTAAAGCCTCTGCCTTTGGCTCAGGTCATGATCCCAGAGTCCTAGGATCGAGCTCCGCATTGGGGGTCTCTGCTCAGCGGGGAGCCTGCTTCCCTCTCTGTCTCTGCCTGCCTCTCCCCCAACTTGAGATCTCTGTTTGTCAAATAAATAAATAAAATCTTAAAAAAAAAATCTGTATTTTGGTTTGTCTCTTTTTTCTCCTTTATTTATGTATGTTTGTTTCTTCAATTCTACACAAGAGTGACATCATATGGTATTGTCTTTCTCTGATGGACTGATCTCACTTAGGACAGTCCTCTCTAGATCCATCCGTGTGGCTGCAAATGGCAAGATTTCATTCTTTTTATGGCTGAGAAATATTCTACTCTGTGTGTGTGTGTCTGCGTGTGTACACACCTCTCAGCTCAGTTAGCCCTTTATCAACGGACACTTGGAGTGTTTCCATATTGTGATCTTGTAAATAATGCTGCAAGAAACATAGGGGTGCATGTACCCTTTTGAGTTATTGTTTTCGTGTGCTCTGGGTGAATACCCAGTAATGTGGTTGCTGGATCCTAGGGTAGCTCTATTTTTAATATCTTGGGGACCCTCCAAACTGTTTTCCAGAGTGGCTGCAGCAGAATGCTTTTCCACCAACAGTGCACGAGGTTTCCCCTTTTCCACATCCTCCCAGCCTCTGTCATTCCTTGTGCCCTTGATGGGATTCATTCTGACAGGATCTGCTAATATCTCATTATACTTCTGATTTGTATTTTTCTGAGCTGGGGTGATGGTGAACATCTTTTCATGGGACCGTTGACCATCTGTACTTCTTCTTTGGAGAAATGTCTGTTCATGTCTTCAGACTATTTTTTAACTGGATTTTTTGTTTTTTTGGTGTTGAATTGTATCCACTCCACATCTTTGGGATACTATCCCTTTACTGCCTAGGATATTTGCAAATATCTTCTCCCTTTTAGTAGGTCGTCTTATGATTACTTCTTTCTTCCTAGTTCTTCTGCTGTGAGGAAACCTTTTATTTTGATACAGTCCCAGTTGTTTATTTTTGCTTTTTTTCCTTTGCCTCAGGAAACGGTCTAGGAAAATGTTGCTTTGGTCCATGTCAAAAAGTTACTGTTGGTGCCCTCTTATAGGATTTTTATGGTTTCAGGTCTTCCACTGAGGTCTTGAAACTGTTTTGAATTTATGTGTATGGTGTAAGGAAGCAGAGTAATGCATTCTTCTGTGAGTTAGCTGTCCACTTCTCCCAACACCGTTTGTTGTAGAGACTGTCCTTCTCCTTTTCAGTATTCTTGCCTGCTTTGTGGAACACTAATTGGCCACACAATTATGGGTTTATATCTGAGCTTCTCTCCTGTTCCCTAGGTCACTGTGTGTATTTTTGTGCCAGTGCCATACTGTTAGGCTGACTATAGCTTTGTAGTATAACTTGAAATCTAGAATTGTGACTCCTCCAGCTTTTTCTTTCTTAATATTACATTGGCTGTTCAGTATCTTTGGTGGTTCCATACAGATTTTTAGGAGTGTTTGCTTGAATTCTTTTTGTTTAACTGAATGTCAGTGAGCCAACTCCCAGTACATCATTAGTTTCAGATGTAGTGTTCAATAATAGATCAGGTGTGTATAACCCCCAGTGCTCATTGCATCACATGCCCTCCTTAATGCCCATCACCCAGTTACCCATCCCCCATCCACCTCCCCTCCAGGAACCCTCAGTTTGTTTCTGTAATGAAGAGTCTCTCATGGTTTTTCTCCCTCTCTGATGACTTCCCATTCAGTTTTCCCTCCCTTACCCTCTGATCCTCTGTGGTGTTTCTCCTATTTCACATATGAGTGAACTCATGTGCCGATTGTCTTTTTCTGATGGACTTCCTTTGCTGAGCATAATACCCACCAGTTCCAGCCAGGTGGATGTGATGGTAAGTCTTCATCCTCTCTGATGGCTGAATAATATTCCGTTGTAGATATGAACCACATCTTCTTTATCCATTCATCTGTCCATGAACATCTGGGCTCTTTCCATAGTTTGTCTAGAGTGGATAATGCTGCAATGAATAAGGGTGGGGGGCATAGGTGCCACTACTTTTCACTCAGTCTGTATCTTTGGGGTAAATACCTAGGAGTGCGAATGCTGGGTTGTAGGGTGGCTCTATTTTAATATGTTTTTAAGTTCCGGACAGTATCCATGATGGTTTCTATCTCAGGAGTTCTGACTCCCATTGGCCCCACTCCTATGGAGTTCTCCCAGTGGACACAATGGCCTTTCCATGGAGATTCCCCACGGCAACACTGGACTAGCCAGTGTCTTCAGGGTGTGCCCCAGGCCATCGGATGTGGCTGAGGGGCCATGAGCAATTCTGAACCCAAACCAAGGTTTTGGCTGTGCTGCCTTATTGGCACACAAATAGCAGTGCCTGGCTCAGGCCTTCACTGTAACCGCTGAGCCGGCTCAGTGAGGACCTTGCCCAGGACACTAGCCCCATGACACTGTGAGGACACAGTGAAGTCATGCAATGTGACAAGCGATTCTGCCTCAGGGTAGATGATGGAAGGTACCGTTTCCCAGCAAACACAACAAAAAGCACTTAAATGACAGAATAGGAAGTAGTTCAATGTACTCTCTGTGATGGCAGTGATGGGAACAATGGGGGTTAGAAAGGGGAATGGGAGTTCCAAGGAGCAGGCTGGAGTCGTCACGGGGTAGGGGGTGTCTCGTGAAGGGAGGGACCAGGAGGCTCCTCATGGGTTCCAACAGGGCAGCGTCAGGGTGTGCGCTTGGCCTGATCCACGACCCCTCAGGGCCCTGGGGTCATTCTAGCTCCAAGGGCCTACAGAAATGCAAACTGGCCTGAGCAGAGCCTTGGTGGTCCGTCTTCCTGGTTCCTGGGTGTGGCTCTTTCTGGGCTTCTGGAGGCTGTTGATTCTCCTTTGTTTTCCTCTGTGCTGCACTATTTTGTGTGGATTCAGGGCTGTTAGCTGACACAAATTCTTCTTGAAAAGAAGTGGAATGGAAGCCATCCTTGTTTCCTAAGTGGACCTGAGTAGATTCCATCGTCATAATCCTTTCCCAGGGCCTTCACATGCTCTCCAAGTCCAAGATTTTAGAAAGCATCTTATATTCTTAACAGGTTGAAAGAATTAGTTTGCTCTTTAAAAAATTCAACAAAGTCACACTTTTCATTATCTATACAATGACCTGTAAACATTGAATGAACAAGGCTTGACAAGATGAAGGACAAATGGGCTTTTCAGTGGCGTTTTGGGGCACTCTATTCTCACTGCTGCCCCCGTGTGGCCACTCTCCAGATAGCATGTGGTGGAATGAGTAGATGTCTCTTACAGACACCTGGCTGGATGACAGGCGGATGAATGGGTTTACCGGATTCAAGGGAGAATAAGACTGAAGAAGGTTGGTCCCTGAATTCCTTAGCTCCTAAAAACCATCCTCTAATTTGTGAGCAATATTCTAAATTGAGTACATCTTCAGTAGACATTAGGGTTAGGGTCAGGGT
This sequence comes from Mellivora capensis, assembly GCA_004024625.1. Lineage (NCBI taxonomy): Eukaryota > Metazoa > Chordata > Mammalia > Carnivora > Mustelidae > Mellivora > Mellivora capensis. Next base: position 43,235 of record PISX010012450.1, on the reverse strand, counting down.
TAAGTTACATACATTAACTGGGGGCAGCTTTTTGTATGTCAGTCTTACCTCCCTAAGGCGTTTCTAAAAAATTCAATGGGAGAGGATATAGTCACCAAAGCACTGAGCACATGACCTGTCCTTGGAAATAGGTAACTAAACGTAATTATTGTATCATCGAAGCTGAGGACCAGGAGGTGGTCCTCCAGGGACTTGGCAGGCAGCCTCTGTGGCCAGCTGGCCGTCTCCCCCTGACAGCCACACCCAGCTCAGCCCATCGTCCGCTCTGCTCAAGGGCAGCAAACAGACCGACCAGGTGCAGGTGGGGCTCCCTCCTGTCAGGCATGGCTTGCTTCAGGCAGCTCCCACACGCATGACGGGTTCCTCTGGTTCCTAGCTATCGGCCTCCCCTTTCTGTTCCCCTGGTCCTGAATCTTTTGCTCCTGGGAGAACTTGGGTTTGCAGATTTCTGCTGACCTTTCGAAGTATAGATCTGTGTTGCCTCTTTTCCCTGTCCTGGGGTCAGAGATGAAGGCGGGAAAAGTCATCCTACTCTGAAAGCAGCCAACAGAAAGATCAAGTGTGCTCTGTCCCCGGTACCTCAGGTTTGAAACCCATAACCAACTACGTACTTCATGTTCTACACAACCAATCAGCTTTAGGAACTCATGAACGCATGTGACATGAAATTGTACTGAAAGAAATCTCATTACTAAAACTTCGCCTTGCAAAATACAGTTTAGGGATACCGCCCCTCACCTGTGCTGTCATTTCCTGTCTGGCCAATGCCCAGTCACACTGACATGTGTAGTCACTCAAGGGCACAGCTTTGACATCGTTCTGGAGCACCCTTGGTCCCCCTGCCCACCAGCATGGGCAACCCTGCAGGCCCCCAGTCCTCCCAAGCATCCCCCGTCATGACACAGCTGTGATCATCCTCCTGGAGCATTCCCTGTCCCCCTAACCCCACATCTAGCCAACCCTGCACACCCCCCATTCCTCCTCAGTGTCCCCTGTCATGGCACTTGTCACACAAGGCTGTCATTTGTTGTCTCTTGGTCTGTCCTTTCTACTTGGAGTAGATCTCTCTTATAGATGCCTGGTTGGATGACAGGCGGATGAATGGTTTTGGGATCTTTGGTCCTAGAACAGCAGGCGTACCTAAAATCCTGTTGGGCAGGGGGAGTCTCTGTCCTTCTGTGTGCCCCTAGCCTCACTGGAACCTAGTGTCCAGGACAAGGGACTTGGTAATCCTCTGAGATGAAGTTTGTTCTGCAAAGGTGGCTTCCTTCTGAGATCACTATGCAACCACATTTTGTGGCCATTCCTTTGGTAAGAAAGCATGCTGCTATATTGTATCATCCTTGCACACTGTGGGTACCAAAGAGGAAACACAGGCTTACCCTCACAAGTTCACACTTACACCTCTGTTTCTGAGCATCACTACCATGGAAACAACAGGGGATTCCCGTTGGGCGGCGGACCTATAGACGTGCCCTTCAAGGTGTCAGTAGAGGAGGATGGAGATGGCATTGTGGCTAAAAGGATGGGAGTCCTTGCCACTGGGGGTGAGGAAATTAGATTTGAACCAGAGGGGGCTATGATCTACTCAAAGAAAGGACATAATCCTAGGATTTGATACCAGGGATCAGCTCAGACTTTTCTGGAAAGTCTTCTGTAATGATTTTCTTTTCTTTTTTTTTTTTTTAAAAAAGACACATTTATTCAGCGACATGATCAGACTATTTATTACATTTAGCAATCAACAGCATGGGTACAAAAAAAAAAATCTACATTAAAACCCTTTGTTGGAATGCTTTACACTTTCCACAGAACAGAAACTAAAATAACCTGTTATACAATTAGTCACAAATACAGTCCTCGAGTTTTTTTGCCCATACACATGAGTATTGTCTAAAGCATGTCTTCTTTGTAGCAGCTGGGCCCTGCCACCACTGTGCGTGGCTGAGTGCACAAATCTGTTGTAACCTGTAGCTCCCTGTCACTTCTCGGGCTCTCCTCTCCTGCTCAGCTTCGTTCCCTGGCAGTCATGAAAACCTTCTGCCACTGCCGTAGCTCCTGCTGCTGCTGGAGCCACCACAGCCACCTGGGTTTCGTGGTTTGGCGAAGTGTTGGCCTCCACCACCATAAGGGCCAGAGCTTCTGCCTCCAAAATTGCCTCCTTTCATGGGTCCAAAATTTGAGGACTGATTGTTGTAATTGCCAAAATCATTATAGCTTCCGCCACCTCCAAAGTTGCTCCCATCATTACCAAATCCGTGATAGCCATCCCCACGGCCACCGTATCCACCACCACCTCGACTGCCACCAGAGCCACCTCGACCACGGAAGTTTCCTCCGCGACCAAAGTTGTCATTCCCACCAAAACCACCTCCACGGCCACCACCAAAGTTTCCAGAACCACCTCGACCTCTTTGCCTGGATGAAGCACCAGCCACCTCTTGCTTAGAGAGGGCTTTCCTTACTTCACACTTGTGGCCATTCACAGGATGGTATTTTTGAATGACAACCTTGTCTACAGAATCATGGTCATCAGATGTTACAAAAGCAAAACCCCTCTTTTTGCCACTGCCTCGGTCAGTCATGATCTCAATCACTTCGATTTTCTCATACTGTTCGAAATAATCTCTTAGATGATGTTCTTCAGTGTCTTCTTTAATGCCACCAACAGAAATCGTTTTCACAGTTAAGTGGGCACCAGGTCTTTGAGAATCTTCTCTTGAGACAGCCCTCTTTGGTTCCACAACTCTTCCATCCACCTTGTGTGGCCTTGCGTTCATGGCTGCATCCACCTCCTCCACAGTGGCGTATGTGACAAACCCAAAGCCTCTGGAGCGCTTGGTGTTTGGATCTCTCATTACCACACAGTCCGTAAGTGTTCCCCATTGCTCAAAATGGCTCCTCAGACTCTCATCGGTTGTTTCAAAGCTCAGACCTCCGATGAAGAGCTTCCGCAGTTGTTCAGGCTCTTTGGGAGACTCTGACTTAGACATGACGGCGGTGGGAGGGGAGACTTTAACGATGCTTACTCGGCGGCGTCCATGGGCAGAAAAGTCTGTAATGATTTTCTATTAGGTGTTGCAGTCCATGTGGTGTCCATGACAATGACTCCACTCTGGCATTGTGGCTTGAAAGCAGCCACAGACCATCCATAACTAATTTTCCAGCCACAATGGATTGAGAGAATATGGGGGGAGGTCCATTTGGCCCATGGGTGGAAGTTTCTCACATCCCAGATCTGCAACATGATGGATGAAGGGGGAGAGGCCTCCTCTTTTCCAGTGGCAGAGTGGGAAGACACTGGGATCCATCCTGTCGGACCCTGGCCCCTGCAGGTGAAAGGAAGAAAAGATGATAGTGAGCTTGGCCAACAGTGAAGGCCTCAGCAATTCCCTCCCCCACCTCCCATGTCTCTGGAGGCCTCAAGCTTCCCACGACACGTTTGTCTGTGGTTGAATTCCATGTAGGTATTGTTTGGCTGAATTTGTCTCCATTGCCTGGCGGGTATATCTTGCGGCTTATATACCACACAGATGCTCATCTTGTTCAGGCCAAGGCCATGAGCGCATTTGGGGTTCTCCTAAGTTAGTGGAGGATCTAGCATATGTGGGCTTCAGGATGAGTCTGATTGAGCCCTTAGCAATGTTATGGAGCACCTGGGTTCCTGGGCCCTCTGTGGCACTGGCACGGGCCTGGCCTAGGCCACTGTGCAGTCGCAATGGAAAATCCCCTGGTCTGGGTGTTCTACCCCATGCTTGGCTGTGCAGGTTGAGACCCAAGTTTCTTCCCACGTCATGGCTGGGACCAAGTCATATGCCCATTGATGAGCCAATCCCTGGAGCCAGGGAGTGGAGACATGGAGATTGGCACAGGTTGTTAGAACCTCTGTTGTAATGAGTTTTCCAATGGTGCGGTGGCAAGATCTTCTGGGATGCATCTGTTAATAAAATGAGTATTAATTTCTGATAATGAGTGGGTTCAGGGTGCTGGCTTAGCACCTAACACCTCAGTCCCAGCACCTCAGTACTACTGCACTACTCTGCAGAGACAATGGCTGAGAATGAACAAGGTGGATGGAAACTGGTCTGGAGTGCACAGGGCAAAGTTGTGCGTGCGTGTGCACACGCGCATGTGTGTAGAGTATAATAGCTCTGGCCAAGCTCTAGCTCCATATTATCTAGGTTTAAGAACGTGTGGGGAATCCGTGACATTTCTCCGTCCATCATTTTGCAGATGAAGAATACGCCTTTTGCATGGAGTATGGCAAGACTTGTTCCAAGTATTCTCTAGTTGGTATGGAAGTTGGGGAGAGAAGCACCCTCCATCTGCTAGGAGAGGAGTGAGAGGCGGAGTGCACTCAAAGGTATCTGGCTTTCGCAGGGCTCATTGTGAGCCTGCACACAGGACTGACAAGGACAGTTCATAGTTTTGTTCTGAGGATGGAGTATTGGAAGAATGTGGTGCCCCCTGTAATCCGGGGCAGGGAACAGACCTGGGGTCCACTGGAGAGTTACTTCTAGGAGTGGTGGTGATCTGAAGCATCCGCTTCATGAGATGTCTGTCCTTTATTGAGTTCTGGGTGTTGTTTCTGTGACTTTGTCCTAATGGCTGGGATTTCCAAGGAGTGGGATTTTTTCACTTCACTCTAAGAGCTGGTCCACTGGGAGTGGGCAAGTCCCATTCTGCTGCTGAGAAGTGTGTCTCTAGCGGTTGGAGTGTGCATTACAAGCCTAGAAGTCAACGGCGAGGTGGTTACGGTGGTCAGCAGGCTATTGTTATTGATAAGTTATATGGGTGAGTTCCATAGGACGAGATGTTAGATCTTATGGTTAGAGATCCTCATGAAGTGTCCCTCAAGGGTGCTTTTTCTGAGTTTCATATTCGATACCTTTTTATTGCTTCTAAGAGCCCACCTTGTACTTGGTATTTCAATGAACAGTGCATTACAACGTTGCCTGCATTTCCCCCGTGTGTTGATGAGGATTTGATAAAGGAAAATGTTGTCAATGCTTCCACAAATTGCACACTGGAACAGCCAAATAATAAAATTTTATTTTTGACATGAAGTAGGAAGTATCCTGCTGTGATTCTTAGTTTAAAGCAGGGGAGGGGGCCCTCTTTCAGTGCTGGTAATGAGTACCATAGGCCTTCCTAGAGAACATTATCAGATTCTATTGGAGACTTGGTCTTTGTTATTGTGGAAGAATCAGGAGTCGGCCAGTTATTTGTTTCCTGTTTCATTTGCCATGAACATTTCCCTGATATTTGGTTTCACCTCTACCATTGTAAAGTCATCCCAACTTTGGCAACAGTTCCCCCTTCTCTGCCAAGGGTATGTTTGGGCCAAGACAAAAGCTGCTTCTGGGTGACTAGGACCAGAATGCTGTCAGCAGGGAATTACTGGGATCCTAAATTACAAACCAGCTCTTGACACCCAGACGAAGTGCATTTCAGATTTACAAAGTTCAGATAGAAATTTTGTGTCCATGATGACAACTGAAGAAAATGTGTCATCCCTAAACCTAACCTTAACCCCTAATTTTATCATTGAAACCTAACCTGAGAAAGCCCCAACTGGAACCCTGAATCCCAAACCTGAAACTGAGCCCAAAGCCTCAACTCTGAACCTGAGCCCTGGATCCAAGCCCTGAACCATGAACCCAAACCCTAAAGCAGAACTCTGAGCCATGAACCCTGAACCCAAATCCCCGCATGAACCCAAGTCCCAAATTTGACCTTGAACTTGATCCCAGAAGCCCTGAGTTTTAAACCCTAAATCATAAACCTAAAGCCCTAAACTGTTTCCTTGCCCCTGACTCTAAATCCTCACCATGACCCTAAGCCTAAACCCTGATCTAGAACCCTAGAACCCTGAGCCTGAAACCAAATTCAAATCCTTCAGCACACTTTGTTTATGCATTCATCATTGTTGGATATTTGCAGTTTCTACCTTATGAATCTTGTGAACATTTTTTGGTTTGGGGGCTAGGGCTAGGGTCTTGGATTGGGGTCAGGGTCAGGCTTGAGAGATAGCTGAGGTCAGAGTGTGGGTCTGCTTCAGGGCCAGGGTTGTGTTGTGTGCTACATGGACACTGAGAGGTAGGCTCTCCCATCCAGCCTCCCCTTCTGAGGTCCCCAGTCCACTTTACTGAGGCTTCCCTTCATGCTTCTCCACAGTTCTAACCAGGTTGTGGTGGAGTGTTGTAGAGAATTGAAATTCCAAATCCTACTGTTTCTACTGCACCCAAGACACAGGGGCGCCCTATTTAATCCTCCCACATCTCTTGCTAACATGTGGCCTCCTCCAAGGGCGAGTAGCCTCTCCATGGTGGGTGAACTGGCTCTGGGAGGGCTTGGCCTCCATCGCAATGTCTGATGTCCTCTCTGCTTCTGTAACATGGTGCTAACGTGGATGTTTGGAAGAGTCATTTCCTCTGTGGTGATTTCAATGTGCAGTCAACTTGTTACAGCAGCACAAATGTGCTTTATCTCCACGCTCAGATTCCTGAGCTGTCATTTCTTTTTTTTTTTTTTTTAAAGATTTTATTTATTTATTTGACAGATCACAAGTAGGCAGAGAAGCAGGCAGAGAGGAGGAAGCAGGCTCCCTGCTGAGCAGAGAGCCCGATGTGGGGCTCGATCCCAGGACCCCAGGATCATGACCTGAGCTGAAGGCAGAGGCTTTAAGCCACTGAGCCACCCAGGTGCCCCTGAGCTGTCATTTCTTAACCACGTTTGCCACTTCAGACGGGATGCTTCAGTGTGTTTGACCCCAAACAGGGACAGTTCCTGCAGTACCACCATGTAACCTGAAATGAGATCATTCCAGGTTCCACCGTATAAAAGACTGCACACCCACTTCAACTGTGTCCACCTGGTTGACTGTCTGAAATGTCTTTTACCATTCTCCAGGTTTCTTCTTCTGCTTAGGGTGAGGGTTAGGCATTAGAGGTTAGGAGATAAGGTTACAGTTTAGGATTTAGGATTAGGGTTAGTTTAGGTACAAGAGGAAGGTCAGGCTCAGAGTTCGTGTACAGGGGGTCAATGAAACGGGGACTGCTGGGATGGGCCCAGCTCTGCCTTACGTTAAGATTTCTCCTGCCCTGAAACCTTTCTGGTGTTCCAAATGGAACACCAACACAGTGTTCTTCTGTGTTGCAGGCTTAGTCCTCAGGCATTGCTCAGCGGTCCACACTCCCTGGGACATTAGAGGCAGACCTTTGGGGACAGACCTCTCAGAACACAACCTAGTGTAAGTGTTAGGGGCTAGGGCATGGCAGGGCCAAAATGAAGGTGCATTGGTGAGCTTCCTGGTGGGGGAGTTGTGGCTGACATGAGGGCGTGGGTCAGGATGACTGTCAGGATCTGGATTTGTGTCCAGGGGTCCACTAAGTGTGGGCGTGGCCTCAGGTGGACAGGCTGATTTCTCCTACTCTGAATTCTTATCAGATTTCCAATTGACATGGGTTCCTTCTGAGTGGTATGCGGAGTCCTCTGGTATTGTTCAGGTGTCCCCCACATGTAGGGCATGCATGCCAGGGCTCGGGACAGAACCCTGAAGTCCCAGCCTACCTAGGGTTAAGCTTAGGGCCTAGGGGCATGTCAGACATGAACTGCCCAGGGTATTTCAATCTCTACTGGAGGATGAGTTGATAGAGAACGTCAGGATGTCAGGCTCTAGCTTTGTGTCTAGGGGGCCACTGAACACGGGGGTGGCCTCAGATGGGCATGCAGATTTCTCCAGCACTGAATCTTTTCCAGAGCTCCAAAGGGCAAAATTTCCTTCAAGGAGGCAGGCTGAGTCCTCTGCTATTGCCCAAGTGTCCCGAACTCCTGCCCTTCAGAGCATGGCCACTAGGGATGGACCCCTCAGAACCCAACCAAGGGTTAAGAGTTAGAACCTAGAGGCACGGAAGGACTGATCTAAAGGTGTTTTGGGAATGTTCCCAGGGCTGAGTTGAGAGCATGGGTCTGGGTGAGTGCTGTCTCTGGGTTCGCAAACTGAGGTCCACTAAATATAGGTGTGGCCTGAGGTAGCCGGGCACATTTCTCCTGCTCTGAAACCTTTCTGAAGATCCAAATGGCACAGTGTCCTTCTGGCTGACAGGCCGTGTCACCTGGTATTGCTCCGGTGTCCCCAATCCCTGGGGATTTGAAGCAAGGCCCTTGGGGAAGGGCCTCTTGAACCCCTCCAAGGGTTAGTGTTAGGGAATAGCTAGCGGCGTGGCAGGACTGATCTGAAGACCCCATGGAGAGCTGTGGGGGGCGGGGGGGCTGAGTTGAGGGCGTGGATGAGGCCAAGTGTCTGGCTATGGCTTTGTGCTCCCAGCTCAGCGGGGAGTCTGCTGCTTCCTCTCCTTCTGCCTCTCCCTCTACTTGTGCTCTAATGAAGAAATAAAATCTTAAAAAAAATGCATAACCTTTCTGTTCCTTTGAAACTCTCTTTGAGGGGCACCTGGGTAGTTCAGTGGGTTAAAGCCTCTGCTTTCGGCTCAGGTCATGATCCCAGGGTCCTGGGATCGAGCCCCTTCTCTATTCTACATGTGGTTAATTCTGATTTATCAGTTCAAATATAATTCATAGGTTAACTTCTCAGTGTTATTGACTCTCATGTAGATATCCATAGTACACTGTGCATATTTTTATCATTACAATTTCCATAAAATGATTATCAGTGTGTGATTGTTATTCTTTATCACTAGACCTATAAGAGTGAATGATAAACATATATTTATTGAATGATAAATATATATACCTAGATACACATGCCTTTATGACAGAAAATAATCTTCACACTACACGGGGTATATATATATATATATATATTTTTTTTTAATTTATTTATTTGTCAGAGAGGGAGAGAGAGAGAGTGAGCACAGGCAGACAGAGTGGCAGGCAGAAGCAGGCTCTCCGCTGAGCAAGGAGCCCGATGTGGGACTCGATCCCAGGATGCTGGGATCATGACCTGAGCCGAAGGCAGCCGCTCAACCAACTGAGCCACCCAGGCGTCCCACAGGGTATATTTTTGAAAGGAAAAATCCAAAGAGGAGTTTGATAACATTCTTCTAGACTTTTATTCATAGTACTTTTTTCATTGCATAATGATAAATGTTTCAAAGAGAGTTTCTTTTTTTTTTTTAATTTTTAAAATTTTTTTAAAAAGAGATTTTATTTATGTGACAGAGATTACAAGTAGGCAGAGAGGCAGGCAGGGAGAAAGAGGAGGAAGCAGGCTCCCTTCGGAGCAGAGAGCCCGACTCAGGGCTCAATCCCAGGACCCTGGGATCACGACCTGAGCCGAAAGCAGAGGCTTTAACCCACTGAGCCACCCAGGCGCCCCTCAAAGAGAGTTTCAAAGGAACAGAAAGGTTGCACAAATCATTCTATGTACTCCACACCTGGTTTCCCCAGCTAAGTACACTTGATACACCCATGAACACCTGGGGGAACACTGTCATCAGTAACTAAATCCATTTCTTGTGCTGATTTCCTTGGTTCTGACTTACTGTGCTCGTTTGCAGGATTCCTAGTCAGGTATTTTACAGTTTCCCTCAACTGGGAATTTTCTGATTTTTTTTTTTTTTTTTATCATGCTTAGACTGGGATGAAGGGTTTTTGGGAGGAAGAGCATAGACGTAAAATGCAGTTCTCATCATATCGTATGGAAGAATGTATGTTGGAAACACAATAGGTCGTTATGCATGTTAAGTTTGGTCATAGTTGAAGGAGTGATTTTCAGGTTTTGACATAGGAAAGTTATTTTCTCCCCCCCCATTCCATACTGTACTATTTCAGAAAAGGTCACTATGTACAGACCAGTTTTAAGGGCTTAGGAATTATGCTGCAGTTGCTTAAAGTAGCAGAATCTACCTGCATTAATTGGAATTCTCTTGCTCAGGACACTTGTCTATTTTTACCAATTTATAATCTATTCTCTTAATTCAGTACAGGTTAAGGGATATTCATTTTCTAACTTGAGCTGTAATCAAATATTTTGTATTGCGGAACTTTAATTTTTGACCACAGAAAGTTCTATCAGTTAGCTCTTATGCCTGCTTTGACATACTTCAGTTGGTTTTGTTTTTAAGCACTTCGTTTCTGACACGAAATCCTCTTGTATATTCCCAGCATTAGCTCTAGAGTAGTCAATTTTTAAAGGAACCTAAATTCCTTTTGTTATAAATGGTATTAAAAATCTAAATTAGGGGACGCCTGGGTGGCTCGGTTGGTTAAGTGGCTGCCTTTGGCTCAGGTCATGATCCCAGCGTCCTGGGATTGAGTCCCACATCAGGCTCCTTGCTGGGCAGGGAGCCTGCTTCTCGCTCTGCCTCTGCCTGCCACTCTGTCTGCCTGTGCTCGCTCTCTTGTGCGCGTGCTCTCTCTCTCTCTCTCTCTCTCTGACAAATAAATAAAATCTTAAAAAAAAAATCTAAATTAGAACATAGTGCATGCTTGTTGTTAAGGGGTGCTGTTGCTTCTAGAGGCTAGTAGTTTACAGAGTCAAGAAATATGTGTGTATAGTAAAAAGTGTATGAAACTTACCTATCATTCTTTTTTCCAAATTTATTAATATACAATTTACATATAAAATTGTGTTAAATTTGTACAATATGATGATTTGATACATGTATATATTACAAAATGATTACCACAATAGGGTTGATTAGCACTTTTATTAACTCACATAATTACCATTTCTTTTTTGTGGTGACAATATTTAAGCTCTACTCTCTTAGCAATATTCAAACACATAATAAATTATTGTTTACTATAGACTCCATGTTATACATTCAATCCCAGAAATTTACTCATTAATGGAAGTTTATACCTTTGATGAACCTGTCCTCATTTTCCCTAACATCCAGCCCCTGGCAGCCACAATTCCGATCTCTGTTACTAGGAGTTTGGATATTTAAAATTCCACATTTAAGATAGATCATACAGTGTGGGTCTTTGACCAACTTTACTTAGCATATGTCTGCATATTCTATCCATGTTGTCACAAATGGCAGAATTTCTATTGCTGAATAATAATATTGCATTATATAGATAGATACACAGGTAAGATAGAGATATAGTATGTGTATGTATAGATCTATATATTTTCTTTATTCATCAATGGATATCCATTACTGGTCTTTTCCACGTCTTGACTCTTGTGAATAATATTTTCATGAATGTGGGATATAGGTACTCTTTTTAAGATACTGATTTCATTTCCTTATCATATATGCCCATTAAGTGGGATTGCTAGATTATATAGTAGTTCTATTTTTAATGTTTTTGATGAATCTCCATACTAGTGTCCATAGTGGTTGTACCAGTGTCCATTTTAAGAGCACAGAGTTCCCTTTTCTCCACATTCTTACCATCACTTCTTAACTAATGTCTTCTTGGTAAGAGCCATTCTAACAGGAGTGATGTGATTTTTTTTTTAAACTAACATATAATGTAATATTTGTTTTAGTGGTACAAGTTTGTGATTCGTTGGTCTTATACAATTCACAGAGCTCAACGTCCATCACCTAGCCACCCTATTCCTCTCAGCCCCCTCCCCTCCATCAACCCTCAGTTTGTTTCCTGAGATTAAGAGTCTCTTATGGTTTCTCTCCCTTTCTGGTTTTGTCTTGTTTCATTTTTCCCTCCCTCTCCCTAAGATCCTCTGTCTTGATTCTCAAATTTCTCATATCACTGAGATCATTTGATAATTGTTTTTCTCTGGCTGACTTATTTTGCTTAGCATAATACCCTCTAGTTCCACCCATGTCATTGCAAATGTCAGGATTTCCGGGGGTGGGGGGGCGGTTGATGGCTGCATAATACTCCATTGTATATATACACACATCATCTTCTTTATCCATTCATCTGTTGGTGGACATCGAGGTTCTTTCCATAGTTGGGCTATTGTGGACATTGCTGCTACAAACATTCAGGTACATGTGCTCCTTTGGAGCACCACATTTGTATCTTTGGGGTAAATGCCCAGTAGTGCAATACCTGGGTCATAGGGTAGCTCTATTTTCAACTTTTTGAGGAACCTCCATACTGTTTTCCAGAATGGCTGCACCAGCTTGCATTCCCACCAACAGTGTAGGAGGGTTCCCCTTTTTCTGCATCCTGTCCAACACCTGTCATTTCCTGACTTAATTTTAGCCATTCTGACTGGTGTGAGGTGGTATCTCATTGAGGTTTGGATTTGTATTTCTGTTTGAGTGATGCTGAGCACTTTTTCATGTGTCTGTTGGCCATATGGATGTCTTCTTTGCCGACATGTCTGTTCATGTCTTCTGCCCATTTCCTGATTGGATTATTTGTTCTTTGGGTGTTGAGTTTGAGCAGTTCTTCGTAGATCTTGGATACTAGCCCTTTATCTGATGTCACTTGCAAATATCTTCTCCCATTCTATCAGTTACCTTTTGGTTTACTTGACTGTTTCCTTTGCTGTGCAAAAGCTTTTGATTTTGATAAAGTTCCAATAGTACATTTTTGGCCTTGCTTCCCTTGCCTTTGGTGACGTGTTTAAGAAATTGTTGTGGCTGAGGTTGAAGAGGTTGCTGCCTGTGTTCTCCTCGAGGACTTTGATGGATTCCTGTCTCACATTGAGGTATTTCACCCATTTGGAGTCTATTTTTGTGTGTTGTGTAAGGAAAGGATCCAGTTTCATTCTTCTGCATGTGGCTGTCCAATTTTCCCAACACCATTTGTTGAAGAAACGTTTTTCCATTGGACACGCTTTCCTGCTTTGTCAAAGATTAGTTGACCATAGAGTTGAGGGTCTATTTCTGGGCTCTCTATTCTGTTCCACTAATCTATGTGTCTGTTTTTGTGCCAGTACCATACAGTCTTGATGATTACAGCTTTGTAATAGAGCTTGAAGTCCAGAATTGTGATGCTACCACCTTTGCTTTTCTTTTTCAACATTCTTCTGGCTACCTAGGGTCTTTTCTGGTTCCAGACAAATTTTAGGATTATTGGTTCCATTTCCTTGAAAAAAGCTGGTGGTCTTTTGATAGGAATTGCATTAAATGTGTAGATTGCTCTAGATAGTATAGACATTTTCAGTGTTTGTTCCTCCAATCCCTGAGCATGGAATGTTCTTCCATTTCTTTGTGTCTTCCTCAATTACTTTCACGAGTATTCTATAGTTTTCTGAGGACAGATTCTTTGCCGCTTTGTTTAGATTTATTCCTAGGTATCTTATGTCTTTGGGTGCAGTTGTAAATGGAATGGACTACTTAGTTCCTCTTTCTCCTGTCTTGTTGGTGTATAGAAATGCAACTGATTTCTGTGCATTGATTTTATATCCTGACACCTTACTTAATTCCTGCATGAGTTCTAGCAGTTTTGGGGTGAAGTCTTTTGAGTTTCCACGTAAAGAATCATATCATCTGCAGAGAGTGAGAGTTTGACTTCTTCTTTGCTCTTCAGATGGCTTTTCTTTTTATTATCTGAGGCTAGGACTTCTAGTACTGTGCTGAATAGCAGTGGTGATAGTGGACATCCCTGCTGTGTTCCTGACCTTAAGGAAAAAGCTCTCAGTTTTCCCCATTGAGAATGATACCTGTGGGGTACCTGGATGGCTCAGTCATTAAGTGTCTGACTTCAGCTCAGGTCATGATCTCAGAGTCCTTGGGTCAAGCCCCACATTGGGCTTCCTGCTCCACGGGAACCCTGCTTCTCCCTCTCCTACTCCCTCTGCTTGTGCTCTCTTATTGTGTCTCACTCTGTCCAATAAATGAGTAAAGAAAAGAATGATACTTGTTGTGGGCTTTTCATAGACAGCTTTTATGATATTGAGGTAGTACACTCTGTCCTTACACTGTGAAGAGTTTTGATGAAGAAAGGGTGCTATATTGTGTCAATTGCTTTTTCTGCATCTACCGAGAGGATAATATGGTTATTGTTCTCTCTTATTAATGTATATTAATAAATATTCATTTATTTGTATTGATTTGTATTGAATTGATTGTATTGTATTGATTGATTTGCGGATGTTGAACTAACCTTGTAGCCCAGGAATAAATCCCACTTGGTCATGGTGAATAATCCTTTTAATGTACTGTTGGATCCTATTGGCCAGAATTTTGTTGAGAATTTTTGTGTCTGTGTTCATCAGAGATATTGTTCTGTAATTCCCCTTCCTGGTGGGGTCTTTGTCTGGTTTGGGGATCAAGGTAATGCTGGCCTCATAAAGGCCAGAAAGGACTTTGGAAATTTTCTTTCCATTTCTATTTTTTTAGAACACTTTCAGGAGAATAGGTTTTAATTCTTTTTAAAATGTTTGGTAGAATTCCCCTGGGAAGCCATCTGGCCCTGGGCTCTTTGTTGGGAGATTTTTGGTGACCACTTCAATTTCCTTGCTGGTTATGGGTCTGTTAAGGTTTCTCATTTCCTCCTGGTTCAGTTATGGTAGTTTATACTCTCTAGGCATTCATCCATTTCTTCCAGATTGTCTAATTTTCTGGCATAGAGTTGCTCATAATATGTTCTTATAATTGTTTGTATTTCTTTGGTGTTGGTTGTGATCTTTCCTCTTTCATTCATGATTTTATTAATTTGGGTCTTTTTCCTTTTTGGTAAGTCTGGCCAGGGGTTTATCAATCTTAGTAATTCAAAGAACCAGCTCCTACTTTTGTTGACCCATTCTACCCTTCTTTTGGTTTCTATCTCATTGATTTCTGCTCTGATCTTTATTATTTCTCTTCTCCTACTGGGTTTAGGCTTTATTTGGTGTTCTTCTTCAGGTGTAAGGTTAGGTTGTGTATTTGAGACCTTTTCTGTTTCTTTTTTTTTTTTTTTTTAAGATTTTATTTGTTTATTTGAGAGAGAGGCAGTGAGAGAGCATGAGCGAGGAGAAGGTCAGAGGGAGAAGCAGACTCCCCGTGGAGCTGGGAGCCTGATGCGGGACTCGATCGCGGGTCTCCAGGATCATGACCTGAGCCGAAGGCAGTCGTCCAACCAACTGAGCCACCCAGGCGTCCCAAGACCTTTTCTGTTTCTTGAGAAAGGCTTGTATTGTTATATAATTTATCAGGACCGCCTTTACTGCATCCCAAAGATTTCGAACAGTTGTGTTTTCATTTTCATTTGTTTCCATGAATTTTTTTATTCTTTAATTTTCTAGTCAACCCATTCATTCTTTAGTACGATGCTCTTTAGCCCCATATATTTCAGTTCTTTCCAAATTTCGTCTTGTGATTGAGTTCAAATTTCAAAGCATTATAGGGATGCTTTATGTAGGGAATGATTCCAGTCTTTTGGTACTTCTTTTTTTTTTTAAGATTTTATTTATTTATGTGACAGAGAGAGAGATCACAAGTAGGCAGAGAGGCAGGCAGAGACGGGGGTGGGGGGGAGCAGGCTCCCTGCTGAGCAGAGAGCCTGATGCAGGGCTCAATCCCAGGACTCTGAGATCATGACATGATCTGAAGGCAGAGGCTTTAACCCACTGAGCCACCCAGGTTCCCCTCTTTTGGTACTTCTTGAGACTGGATTTGTGACCCAGGATGTGATCTATTCTGGAGACTGTTCCATGTGCACTAGAGAGGAATGTGTATTCTGTTGCTTTAGGATGGAATGTTCTGAATATATCTGTGAAGTCCATCTAGTCCAGTGTCATTTAAAGCCTTTTTTCCCTTGTTGATCTTTTGCTTAAATCTGTCCATTTCAATGAGGGGGGTGTTAAAATCCCCTATTACTGTATTACTGTTGATGTTTCTTTGATTTTGTTATTAATTGGCTTATATAATTGGCAGCTCTCATGTTAGGGGCATAAATATTTACAATTGTTAGATCTTCCTGTTGGATAGACCCTTTAAGTATGGTAGTGTCCCTCCTCATGTCTTATAGTATTTTGATTAAAATATAATTTGTCTGATATAAGGATTGCCACCCCAGCTTTCTTTTGATGTCCATTAGTATGGTAAATGGGTTTTTCCACCCCTCACTTTAAATCTGGAGGTGTCTTTGGGTCTAAAATGATTCTCTTGCAGACAGCTTATTGATGGATCTTGCCTTTTTATCCATTCTGATAGCCTCTGTCTTTTGATTGCAGCATTTAGCCCATTTACATTCAGGGTAACCATTGAAAGATATGAATTTAGTGCCACTGTATTGCCTGTAGGGTGACTCTTACTGTATATTGCCTCTGTTCCTTTCTGGTCTATGTTAATTTTAGGCTCTCTCTTTGCTTAGAGGACCCCTTTCAGGATTTCCTATGGAGCTTTTCAATCTCTCCTATTTTCAATGACAGCCTAGCTAGATACAGTATTCTTGGCAGCATATTTTTCTCATTTATTGCTCTGAATAGATCATGCCAGTCCTTTCTGGCCTGCCAGGTCTCTGTGGATAGGTCTGCTGCCAACCTAATATTTCTGCTTTTGGAGGTTACCTCCTGTCCAGAACTACTTTCAGGATTTTCTCTTTGTTTCTGAGACTTGTTTTACTATTAAATGAGGGGGTGTTGACCTATTTTTGATTTTTGAGAGGGGGTTCTTGTGTTTCCTGGATTTTGATGCCTGTTTGCTTCCCCAAATCAGGGACGTTTTCTGCTATCATTGCTCCAGTATACCTTCTGCCCCGCTCTTTTTCTTCTTCTGGGATCCTAATTATTCTAATATTGTTTCATCTTATGGTATCAGTTATCTCTCCAATTCTTCCCTCGTGATCCAGTAGTTGTTTATCTTTTTCTCAGCTTCTTTATTCTCCATCATTTGGTCTTCTATATCACTAATTCTCTCTTCTGCCTCATTTATCCTAGCAGGTAGAGTCTCCGTTTCTGATTCTACCTTATTAATAGCCTTTTTGACTTTAACTTAGATTTTAGTTCTTTTATTTCTCCAGAAAGGGATTCTCTTGTATCTTCTATGCTTTCTTCAAGCCCAGCTAGTATCATTATAATTGTATCATACTCTATTGTCATGAACTTCGTTCCAATATCTGATGTCTGTATTGATTGGGTCCCTGGAATTTAATACTGCCTCTTGTTCTTTTTTTCTGAGGTGAGTTTTTTTCCATTTTGTCATTTGTCCAAAGAAGAATAGATGAATGAGAGAACAAAATGCTAAAAGGGTAACAACTACCACAGAAAAATG
The DNA here is from genome assembly GCA_004024625.1 of Mellivora capensis. Taxonomy (NCBI): domain Eukaryota; kingdom Metazoa; phylum Chordata; class Mammalia; order Carnivora; family Mustelidae; genus Mellivora; species Mellivora capensis. The sequence goes on along the minus strand of PISX010012450.1, from coordinate 26,142 downwards.
CACACAAAACAAATCAGAAGAGACCTGAAACTGGGGGCAAAAGAAAGGCAAGAAAAAAAGGAAAATAAAGAATAGTATCAGGCTGGTCAACAGAACAGAGCCACACTCTAGATTTTGGGTGTATTTTGGTCTGTTAGAAGAAACGGCCTCCCCAAATTTTAAGGAAAGAAAAACTTATCTTTACAGTCATACTATGAAGGGATGGAATATGACTGTAAAGATGAAAATTAAAGATTTTAAAGAACAATTTGATAAGTTCATTAAAAAGGCAAAAATTGAAAAAAAGAAAAAAATGTGATTAGGCAGGAGACTAGAACAAGCCATATACTAGGTTTAGGGTGTATTTTGGTCTGTTAGAAGAAATTGTATCTTGGGGTGCCTGGGTGGCTCAGTGGGTTAAGCTTCTGCCTTCGGCTCAGTTCATGATCCCAGGGTCCTGGGATTGAGCCTGAGCCCCACATTGGGAGCCTGCTTCCACCCCCGCCCCCTGCCTGCCTCTCTGCCTACTTGTGATCTCTGTCTGTCAAATAAGTAAATAAAATCTAAAAAAAAAAAAATTGTATCTCAACATTTTAAAGAAAGAAAAACTTGTATTTAACTTTATTGTTGGTGTGTATATAATGAAGGGATAGAATATGACATTAAAAATGAAGGAATTGATGTTGGTTGAAAAGGGAAAGAAGAAAAATAAAAAAAAAAAAAGAAAAAATAACTCCAAAAGACTAAAGAATCATGGGAAAAAAGCAATGACTTCTTTATGTTGCATTCCCCTACCGCTGGAGATTTGCAGTTCTCTGTGCCTGGTGAACATGGTCTTGGGCTAGATGTTCCTGGTGATCTCCTGGAGGAGGAGCCTGTTGCAGTGATTCTCAAATGTTCTTGCCCGAGGCGGATTTGCACTGCCCTTGCCACGGGCCAGGCTAAGTAATCTGCTCTGATTTACACTCAGTAGCTTTTGTTTCCCTGAAAGCTTTCTGTACAGCTTTGGAGGATGAATGAAGATGGTGGCCTCCCAATCTCCCACCCAGAGGAGCTGAGAGCTTGGGGCCCCACTCCTCAGTGCATCCTCTGAGAAAAGCAATCTCTCTTGTCTTCCTGGTCTCCAGCAGCGCTCTGTGCTTACCCGGCCTGTGATCAAACATTCCTGTCTCTGGCACACAACCCCATTTGGAGTCTCCAAACCCAGCAGATTTCTGTGGCAGGCTCCTGTGCCACTCTGCCTGGGGTAAGAAAGGTAGTCTCCCTGGATCTGCCACTTGTGGGGTCCTTGCTTGAAGAGCAGTAGCCCAGTTGTGCTGCAGATTATGGTTTATGGCAATCCTGAGTTGAGAGCTTACTCTTTGGCTCCCTGTTCTAATACTAAGGAGCTCTGCCACACTCATGCCTTGGTCTTTGTGTGACTCTGAGGGCCCTGACACCACACTATCCTAGTGAGGGCTCCATCCCCTGCTTAGCCACTTGAGCAACGTCCCTCACTGGAGCAGACTTCTAAAAGTTCTGATTTTGTGCTCCCCTGCTTTCTCACTTGCCAGGAGCTGGCTGACAGAGGCTCCCTCTCCCTGCGGTCCATCTTCCCAAATAGCGCCTCAGATTCCCTTCTCTGCATGGCCCACCTTCCAGAAAGTGGTCGCTTTTCTGTTTGTAGAATTGCTGCTATTCTTTTCTTCAATCTGGTGTTGAATTTGTAGGTGGTCAGAATGGTTTGATAACTAGCTGAACTCCTGGGACCCGATGATATTTAGGTCTCATACTCCTCTGCCATCTTGCTCCTCATAACAGGTGTGATGTAATTTTTTTAAGGTGGTTTTGATTCGCCTTTTCTGGATGATTAGTGATGTTGGGCAAATTCTCATGTACCTATTGGCCATCTATGTGTCTTCTCTGAAAAAATGTCTATTCAGGTCTTCTCAATTTTAAAATAGATTTTTTTTGGGGGGGCTATTCATTTGTAGAAGTGCCTTGTATTTTGGATGATATTAGCCTCTTATCCAGTAGATGATTACAAATATCTTCTCCCATTCTATCCATTGGTTGCTTTTTTTTTTTCCTGTGCAGCAACTTTTTAGTTTGACATAATCCACTTGTTTTTGCTTTTGTTGCTTGTGCTTTTGGTATAACCTCCAAAAAAATCATTACCAAGCTCAAGGTCAAAAAGTTTTTCTTTTGATTTCTTCTAGGAGTTTAACAGTTTCAGTTCTTAAATCTTGACTCCATTTTGAGTCTATTTTTGTAAGTGGGGCTCCAATTTCATTCTTTTACATATGGTAAAATTTAATTTTTCAAACACCATTTACGGAAGAGACTGTTCTTTCCCCAGTGAGAATTCTTGGATCCCTTTTCAAATAGGAGTTGACTATATATACAAGGCTTTATTTGTTATTTACTGAGAGAATTCTGTCCCCTTAGTCTATGTGTTTACTTAGGCTATATTTGTAATAGAGTTTGAAAACAGGAAGTGTGATGCATCTAGCTTTTTTTCTTAGAATTTCTTTGGTTATTCAAGGCCATGTATGGTTCCACACAAATTTTGGAACTTTATTATTTTTTTAAAAGATTTTATTTATTTATTTGATAGAGAGAAATCACAAGTAGGCAGAGAGACAGGCAGAGAGAGAGAGGGAAGCAGGCTCCCTGCTGAGGAGAGAGCCTGATGTGGGGCTTGATCCCAGGACCTTGAGATCATGACCTGAGCCGAAGGCAGAGGCTTAAACCACTGAGCCACCCAGGCACCCCTCATTCATGATTTTGTAAGACTGGCTTTCATATTTTTATTAGAGTGTATGTAAGCTGTGGACTTGTCTGTTAGTGTTTATTATGGTATGTTCCTTCTATACCCAGTTTGTTTAGCATTTTTATTATGAAAAGATGTTGAATTTTTCTCAAATGGTTTTCACATTAATTGCTTGGCATAGGCTGAATTATTTTGCATCACAGGAATAAATCCCACTCTATTGTGGAGTATAATCCTTTTAATATGTTAAATTTTATTTGATAGCATTTTGCTAACATTTTTGCATTTATATTTAGCAGAGATATTAGTCTATAGTTTCTTTTAGCTTATTTGGCTTTGGTATCAGGATAATGCTGGCCCCCCAAAACTGAAGAGTAACGAACATTCCCAAACTCATTTAATGGTTGTGGTAATTCTGAAACGGTTATAAGGATTCACCGAAGAAACCATCTGGTCCTGGGGTTTCATTTTTTGAGAGGTTTTTGATTACTGCTTTAGTCTTCTTCGTCCTTACAGCTCTGTTCAGATTTTTTAATTTCTTAATGACTGAATCTTAACAGGTTCTATATTTGTTAGCCTGTAATTGCTTATGATAATCTCTTAGGATCTTTTGTATTTGTAGTCTATCAACCGTAATATCACCACTTTCATTTCTGAATTTGATTTTTCCTTCTTTTTTTTCTTTAAAGTCTACCTAAATGTTTGCCAATTTCATTTTTCATAAAACCAGCTCTATGTTGTTCCGGTTCTTACTTATTTCTGCTCTGATCTTGTTATGTTTTCCTTTTACTAACTTGGAGCTTACCTTGTTCTTTTTCTAGCTCCTTGAAAGGTACAGTTATGTTGTTTATTTGACATCTTTATAAACGTCCCTCATAGAATTGCTTTTTCTACCTCCCGTAAGTTATGGTTTGTTATGTTTCTATTTTCTTTTGTCTCAAGCTAGTTTTTAACTAGTCTTTTCATTTTTGTCTTTGACTCACTGGTTGTTCAGGAGTGTGTTCAATTTCTACACACTTGTAAATTTTTCAGCTCTCCTCTAGCTGTGGATTTGTAGTTTCATGTCATTGTGATCAGAATAATTTGTATTCATTAACTTGAATAATGTTCCCTGTTCACTTGAGAATCTGTATTCTGCTGTTTGTAGAAATGTCCTCTATATATCTGTTAGGGCCGTTTATTCTAAACCACAGTGCTGACAGATTTCCTTATGAATTTTTTAGGATAATCTATCCATTGTTGAAAGTGGGGTAATCAAGTCCTCTATCATGTTTTTATTGTTGTCTATTTCTCTTTTAATATCTACTAGGATTTTCTTAATATATTTAGGTACTCTGATGTTTCATTCATGTATATTTATGATTGGTAGATATCCTTGATGAATGATCCATTTATCTATAATATGGCTTTATCTCATCAGTTTTTTTTTTCTTTCCTTGTTACAGGATTTGACTTAAGATCTACCCCCTCCCTTAAGTAAGTACAGCTATTCCTGCTCTCTTTAGGTTTCCATGTGCATGCAGTATCTTTCTCTTTAACTTCACTTTAGGCCTCTATGTCTCCTCAAGCTGAAGTGAGTTTCTTTTAGGCAGCATATAGTTTGGTTGTCTTCTGATAGGAGCATTTAATCCTCTTATATTTAAAAGTTAATGAAAAAAAAAGTTAATGATAGGTAACGACTTGTAGGTAAGGTTGTGTGATTCTCTTGTTCCTTTCTTCCGTTCTTGTCCTCTTATGTGAATTTAGGATTTTCTGTAGTTGTATGCTTTGATTCACTTCTCTTAATCTTTTTTTTTTTTTTTTTCCAACCTACTCCAAGTTTTGGGTTTGTGGTAAAGATAAATAATACTTAAAAATGGCTTATGTTAGGCTAATTACATTTAAAAAAATCTAATCATTTACTCTTCCTTTGTTTTTAATGTTGCAACATTGTAACTTACATATTTTTATTGCATAACCATTAAAATTACTGTGGTTTAGACATTTGTAATACTTTTTCCTTTAACCCTTCTACTAGGGTGAACTGACACACCACAATTAACACACTGCATTATTAGAGTATTCTGAATTGATTATATACTTAACCTTACCAGTGTGTTTTTATACTTTCATATATTTTTATATTTCTAATGAGTGTCCTTTCATTTTAGCCTGGCAAATTCCTTTCAGCCTTTTTTGTAAGGCAGGTAACATGGTGACTACCTCCCTCAGCTTTTGTTTGGGAATGTCTTTACCTTACCTCCACTTCTGAAGGAGAACATTGCAGGGTAACATATTCTGGTGGCAAGGTCCCCTCCTTGCCTTCCTCTTACCCTCAGCCCTAGTCCTTTGACTATTTCATTCCACTCTTAGTCTGCAAAGTTTCTTCCAAGAAATCCACTGGTAGCCTTATAGGGATTACCTTCTATGAGAGAATTAACTCTTACTGCTCTTGCTGCATAAAATATTCTGTCTTTGATTTCAGACAAAAATATACAATAATGTATTTTGGAGACAATCATTTTAGTTTGAAATTTGGGGATGACATATTATCTTAATGAATTTGGGTGTCCAGATCCCTCCCCATATTTGAGAAGTCCTCAGCCATTGAATCTTCAAGGTTTCCGTTCCTTTCTCTATTTTCCTTCTGAGATTCCAACTTACCTTTCATGAAATTCCATGGTTCATGTTGGCTTTCTTCACTCTTTTCTTTGTTCCCCTTTGAAGAATTACAAAGATCTTGTCTGCTATTTCCCAGAATCTTTTTTCTGCTTGAGCAGTATGCTTTTGATGCTTTTTATTGCATTTTTCATTTCATTCACTGTATGCTTTAGCTCCAGAATTTGTCTGGTTCTTCTAAAATTATTTCTGTTCAACTTTGCATTTTGTTGGTGTATTTTTTCTTGATTTCACTCTGTTATCTTTATTATTTTGGGAGGGTCAAAAATTCAAATTTATTGACATTTTCAAACAAGAGACTCTTCTTTGTTGCTTCATTCCACTGTACAATACATGTGGGAAATATAAAAATATCTTGAAGCTGAATGTGCTAAAAATATCATGATACAGTTGTTAACATCTTGTAGTATATATGTGCAAATTCTATGAGTCTTCACTAAATTTAGAAGACAACAAATTTAATGATCCTGTTTTCTTTGCTAATGCTCCTTGGCTCAGTTGTAGAGGAATTTTACAAAGACTTGCCATACGTTTAACTTCAAATGAAAATTTTCCTAAAACAGAAGGAATGCTTGCCTAATATTCAGTAATCAAAGACAAAAACCAATCATGGTCACACTGCACATGAATGAGCAACATTTAAATCTCCAAGAAAAGGGAAACCTCATTTGTGAAGATGAACAAGTATAAGAAATTATACCGACGATGATTTTACAGTTTTCTACCATAAATCAATATGCAGGTTTTAATTATTGGTAGTTATGTAAATTAGGTACAGTTTTTGTAACTAATTATAACTAATTTGTAATACAAAAACTGAGGAAAATTCTTGTAGCTCATTGGAATTTCCTAAAACAGCTATTTTGAATTCTTTATCACGTAAATCATTGATCTTCATTTCTTTGCGGTTGATTCCTGAGAAATTGTGTTCTGCTGGTGTTGTCATATTTTTGTTGATTTTTTTGCATGTTCCTTGAAGGCTTGTATTGCTGACTTCACAGTTGAGGAAGCAGTCACACCCTATAGTCCTCAATAACTAGCTGAGAGAAATACCTTGCCAGCCCTGCTAGAGATTCTGAGCCTTTCCCAGGGTTTTCTTACAGATACACCTGCTGAAAACTTTTTGCTATCTTGTGTGAGAGAATTCTTAAAGGTCATATGTCTTTCCTCAATCCTCTCATAAAGCTATTTCTCAATACCACAAAGCCAGACCTGTTGTTAATGGTCTTTGTTTTGCTTGCCCTAGAATGGTGGCCTTGCTCAAGATTGTGGTACTCTTCCAGGCCCACAGATTTGGTCTAGCTTCGTGATCACACTCACCAGCCCCCTGTGAAACTCTTGCTACTGCTGGGAGTGCCAGGGAGCCCTTTGGGATCTGCATTCTAGGTGTCTCCTGTGACTCAATGGGAGCTTCCTGATGGTGTCTGTGACATGTTTAGTAGAATCTGGTTCCATCTAGTACACCCGTCATGCCCTAGCTGTCCTTTTCTTAACCCCTCACTGCTTCCAAGTCATGAAGTTCAGTACTCAGTATTCTGGATAGGGCAAAAGAGAAATGAGACTCTTAGGCAATGTTTTGCCCTGATGGAGAAGCTGTGTACTATTCACACACTCTTACTTTTCCCCATGGAAGAAATCATGGACTGAAAAAGTGTCTCTTAACACTGAGCTGTGCTGGTTTAGGAAATGGGTGATGTGGGTAAAATGAACCATTACCGATTTCCATGTCTCCATGCCAGCAAATTGCTACCAATTTGCTGAAACTTCCCCAATGGATCCCTGGATTTCCAGAAATTCTTCCTTGTCCGTAGGTGGTTGTCTCAATCAGTGTTCTGTAGGGAAAAGATAGTATAAAACACTTACTCCACCATTATGAGGATGTCACTCCTATAATTATTTATCCATTGGTGTCTTTTCTAAGCTAAGCACAAGTTCAGCCTCACACCTCCAACTCTAATGCACATATTTCATTCTAGCCCTTTCCCCCTTTGCTTATCCCCCACTCCAACAGTGAGAACCTGAGTGCCACCATCTTTCATCCATTTACATTAATAGTTTATTTCTAGTCTATAAGTATACTGGTTTCATAATTGTTAATCAGTACTCTGATAAGAAACAGCTTTACCAACTAATGCAGTTTTTAATACAGCTTCTCTTATCTATAGTCTTAGACTCTTTATTCATTTCCAAAGTTCTTTAGAGGACTACCTTGTACTTTTCCCTTTCAGTGAGATTATGTCCTACATTTTGATACAATTAGATTCTTTTCTTCTAGTTTGCTTTACATCTTCGGAACCCCTAACCACCTAATGAATTTAAAAGCTTTTTTTTTTTTTTTTTTTTTTT